>JABUQX010123623.1:0-32867 GCA_015478945.1 Trachelipus rathkii | reverse complement strand
AATGAAATCATATGGTGCACTAAATTGTTCAATAATCATATTGTTTTTAATCACGTACCTGGACTGTAGAAAATTCTTCCCAGTGAATCTGTTATTGATATTGGTAGAAGGTGGTGGTTCTGTAGATTTCATTTTTTTTTTTATTTTAATGGGTGCCGAATTAATAGACTGTTGGTTGAAGTTTTTCACTGCAACACAAAGTAACGATTGAACTTGTTAATATTGTTACAAAAACACTTGCTTTATTAACAGGCTCTAACTAATTGCATAGTTATAAAGGTCACTAGATTTCCACAGAACCAAATGCATTTTCCTTAGCTTAGTTTACATTACATACTTTCATTTTTTTAAACCGTTCATCATTTCATTGAAGATGGTTCAAAGCTTCCTTGCTGTAGATTTATGGTATTATACATTGGAGACAGAAGCTGAGAGGCGCCGATTTTATTTAGTAGATCTTTCAATGTTTCGAATAGCTAATGCAATGGCATGAATTTCATTTGCATCCTATAAAAATCTTAACTTTGGTAATACGAATTTTCCTTCCTTATTCTTTGACACAAAACATCTTTCCATATATATTTTACCAATATATATTTTTTGTATTTTTTTGTTACCTGTAAGAAATGGAATTATTCAAAGCGCCGTGTTTTGAATTGCCTTCAACTCATTTCTTTTATTTCATATTTAGTTGCTCTATAAATTTTTATTATTAAAATTCTTTATCACAATCTTCAGCACAATAAAACATCCGCGACAACATCCGCAGGGCAAGCAAGGCGCGGATTAGCGGATCTTAACTAATGGTGCGATCGCGGAGTACCTGCATTCACTAAATATAACTATATATAAAGAAAATTTAATATTAAAATACCATTTATTTAAAAAATATTTAAAAAAAAATAATTCGTTAATATATTTAATTAATACTTTTAGAATATATTAAATATAGTATATAGTATATGTATATATATATAGTTTATTTATTTAGTTATTATTAAGGATAAACTGCATGTTATGACTATAAAGCTATTAAAGCTTGTAGTTGCTGGTTAGAGCATGTACCTTAGCTATAGTTTTTGATTTGGTAGTAACCTAGTTGTGGTATAACTATGCAAGATAGTGAACCAAGCCCAGTACTATTGGGTTTGCATGAGGCATATTGACAGACTGAGATATAATATATACCTCCTAATAGTATATATATGATTATATATAATATATAAATAAATATATAATATAGTATAATAATACTATATATATATATGATATATATATATATATATTATATATAATATAATAATAATATAAATATATTCTATGATATAAATTATTATAATGAAAGAATTAAATTTTGAAATAAAATTAATAATAAAAAATTATATTAATAATAAATAATAATAAAATAATAAATAATAATATAATAATAATAATAATGAGGAAAATTTTACAAATTAAAAAAAAAAATTCTATAATAAGAATGCAATTAGAAGGGCAAGAAGCAAAAAAACGTCTGACGTCCTCTCAAAGAGAAACAGGAGGAAGAGAACCGCGGCTGGCCGCGGTGTTATGACGAGAGGAAAAAGCAGGACAAAATTCAAAAATTTATTATATAATAAAAAAATTTTAATTAATCTATAATTATATTTAATTATTTTCTAAAATGTGAGACTTAGTGTTTAATCTTAAAAAATGTGTATAAAATATATTTTGATATTATGAACTACAAGACAACTTACAAGCTTATCTATATATTATTATTACACTAAATAATTAATATACATAAGATAATAATAATAAATAATGGCATCATTCTAAATTATACGACACTAGCAGAATTGTTCTACCTACTCTACCTACCGACCTAGTGAAAAGTGATAGGTGGAAAAATGGAGAGAGAGAGAGGAGAGAGAGAGAGAGCAAGGGGAGAGAGAGAGGGCATAGAGAGAAGAAGAGAGAAAAGAGAGATGAGAAGAAGAGGAAGATGAGAGAGAGAGAAAGAGCGACCGGAAAGGAAATTTTCTTTACCAATTTCCATTTCAAATGATTATTTTTTTATTATAAAGGGCTGTAACCTATGCGCGGCGTTGCCCTATTAACAAGGAGTAATAGCTCTCTATAAGTGGTGTGCGTGTGTACGGAGAAGGGATTGAATCAACCGAGACTTTCGCCATGCGAAACGGGAAACGCAATCACGACTACTCTTATATTTTAACACACTTCAATATGGTTTAATGTAATATATTGGTCTACGTAAGATTGCTCATACTGGCTTTAGGTTGTCCTGCAGCTCATACATTGCATTATATAAATATATATATATATATATATTATATAATATAATACTCATATATAGTATATATATATATTCTAATATATATATATATATATATATATATATATATAATAATATATATATATTATTATATATATATTATATAGTATATATATTATAAATATATATACATATATATATATATTATTATTATATATTATTAAATAATTGCAGAGCGGCAAGTATCACAAACATTTGGGCCCACACTAAAATTGCATTAAGAACACAGTCGTTCCTCTTCAGTCAGCAATATTCAACCATGGAATACAAGATTAAGCTTATGATCGGCGGAGACCCCGCCCTCACACCACTTAACCCGCGGCCTAAATATAAGGACGCACATACAACACCCAACAGGGTGGCGCGCGGTGCGATACAGACTGAAAAGTGCACAAGAAGACGAAGGATAAACGGGAAGATTACACTGCGAGAGAAAGATAGGAAAAGGGAGAGGTGAAACCAGTTAACACCTTTCGAAAGCAAAGAATCAAAAATTCAACAAACACAACAAACCTATATACTATATATAATAGTATATTTATATATATAATAATATAAATTATATATAATAATATATATCATATATATATATATTCATATGCGTATACTATAAGTATATATACTATATATATATATAATCATATATATTATATATACTGTAGTATGACATATGCAATAGCGTAAGCTAATGTAGGCGTGAAAGCCTATAAATAGATAAAGAGAACAACAAACAATTGAATCAAATCAGAATACATAAAGAGTTATTTGTAAGTTTTATGCTCAGTTGATTTAATAAGATTATGGTCAGAAATAAAAGATGTTGACAAACGCGACGCACACGTGGAGAGCTACATATTAAAAAATGCCAGATTCGCTAGACATTGCTGCCAAACGTCAGCAATATATTTCCAAGCTGACGAAACTGACTCATATATTATATATTATATATATATATATAGTATAATATATAAGTTATATATATATATATATATATACATAATACTATATATTATATATATATACGCAAATGGTCGGGAAGAATTGTAACAGTTCAGGAACGTAAGACTTGTCGGTTCCCTCATATTGGAACCTCGAAACACTACCATATATATAATAATATAGAATATTATATATATTATATATATTATAATTATATAATTATATATATTTATGATAATATATATATATATATTAATTATTTATATAATATAAATAAGATATATATTATATATATGAATATATAACTATAATATATTATATATATATATTATATATAATATTATATATATATATATATAATATATATATATATATATATATTAATATATAATTATGATTATATATATATATATATATAATATATATATATAAATATATAATATATATATATAATATAATATATATAATATTATATATAATATATATATATATTATATATCTAATATATATATATTATACTAAATATAATATATTATACTATAATATACAACTATATAGTATATATAGTATGATATATTATAATAATATATATAATATAACTTATATTATTAGTATTATTAATAGAATTATAATATATATCTAATATATATATATATATATATATATATATATATAATAATATATTAATATATATATCAAGATATAATATATATAATATATATTTATATATATAAATAAAATATATATATATATATTATTTATATAATAAATTATATTAATATATATATAATTATACTATATACGATATATATGATATATATATATATTAGTATGTATATATATCATCATCATAATATTTTATAATTATATATAAGATATATATACTATATCAATAAATATAATTATATTAATATGGAAAATAATTATATTATAATTATATATATATATATATGTATGAATATATGTATATGTATGTATATTAATATATTCATATATATACTTCGAATATTATAAATATATCTGTATATATAACTGTTTGTATATAGAATATTCTAGCATATATAGTAATATATATATATATATATAATGTTAATATTATATATTATTATTATTAAATACTATATATATACTTATATATATACATATTCATAATATATATATTTAATATATATTACTAATCATTATATATTATTATCATATATATCTACTCACTATATATATATACTTGAATATCTACAATAACAGATAACTCTAAAAAGATAATAATTAATCCTAAATCAACAATAATTTAGAACAAATAAATAAATGATAATATTATATCAACATATACAAAATTAATATGAAATCACTTGTTTGACTCTTTTATAACTCACCCTTAGTATCACTTAAAGGATAGACGATTAACTTAGAAACCCCAGAGTGTTAAATACATTTCGCGGCTGTGTCCATAATAGCTTACATCTAAAAACGTCTTTCGTCCAACATCAAGATACAATTATGAGTTGATAAAAATAAAATTCTAATTGATAGTAAGAATTTTCACCGCAATGACGAACTAACTAAACCAATAATGAAACCAATCCCAATTCCAATACCCGTAGTAAAAATTAAAATCTCGTGATTTTGTTTGCCTGTCTTCAATTTAAGTCAAAAATGGAAACGTATGAGGAACCAAGAAGGAGAAGAAGAAGGGGAAGAAGGGAACTTGGGCAGTGGTGATGCGGTTAGAGAATTGAGGGTATGACGGAACAATGACGGAGTTATACGTAGATGTAACATCGACATAAGAATTATCGTAGGACTGATGTCCTGTTAGGATGCTCAGATAAAATAGAGAGCGGAACAGCCCAATAATTTGATGTGATATACTGAGGGATAAGTAATAGTGGAAAAGTTAGTAGCGGTGTTGGAGGGGAATAAGAGAAAGTGCAAAGTGAGGATTTAGCGAGGGAAAGTGAGACTGCGTATATAATAGTGAGGTAATGCGCGGAAGAAATTTGTTAAAATAGGAAATAGGATAAATGCGATGAAGAATGGAGAGAATGCATCTGGGTAATAGATTCCGATAGAACGAGAGAGAGAGTAATGATAATTGAGAGAGAGAAGAGAGAGAGACGTGTACCGAGAATTCGGTTATATGAGTGGTTGTGATCGAGATAGGACCTTTTAGGAGATGGAATTGAGATCCCGGGACTAGCATCTGAATTCTGAATAGATGCTCTACTCTAAATAGAGATACGATAGCCTGGTTCTAGCAGTGTACCATGACCAAAGATGCGTAAATTATCTAGAGTTGCCCTCTAATTTACTCTTGTCTCTTGCTCTTTTATAGATTAAAACGAGTGATTGTCACGACTGAGGCGTCTCTTTCTAGAACTATTATGGTTCTCGATCGTAATGATACGATACTTTACGGCAGTGGTCTATCATGAGTTTACGAATTTTAGGCGATGACGTATTTGCTTTTGCGACCGTAGTGTGTATATCAGTCTTGTCTTGAATGGCTACCCGAAACAAATTTTGTGTACAGTTCATTTCTCTTCTAAAATTTCTTCCGACTTACAATAGATAGCAGAAGCTGGCGTAATTTGTATAAAATTGGTTGGTTTGTTGGTAACATGGGATGTCCGGTTTTGGTATTCAAGCGTAACTGTCGGTAACCTGAGGACCGAACAATATATCCACAGTTACATGACACTAGATCGCTGATTATTATATGGATCGCAGTCGAACAGTAGGCGAAAATCCGAAGCAAGTTGCTCAGTGAGTGGGTTGCCTAGGCTGCAGATACGATATTGTGCTGGGCATGCGGTCGTGCAGACAACGCTCGGGGGCGTTAGGAGTCCAGTGATAATGTAACATTGCTGGCTAATAAATAGTACCCTCAGGATTTATGAAGAGGATCGTAATAATCGGTAGCCGGTTAGGGCATTACAAATACGGCGATATGGGCACGTGTAACTACATTGGGGCTCACTGATTCGTAAGAACTTGCTATGCGGTTGTTCTCTAACATGGTAATTGTATATTCTTTTAACATAGGTTCTCATAAAAGTCAACCTTATGTGTGTATTGTAAGCTATCATATAAAACTCGAAAGACTCCCATGTATTGGTAACCTCTCTCGGTACATTGTCTAGGTACGGGCGTCCAAGCTGAAATCACGTTTCTTTGGTCCATGTCGTTGTTCAGGTTTTTAAGGTTATACTTTTAATACTTCACACAAAAGTCGCTGGCTTAGATAAGATTTACATAAAGAAAACGACAATCTAGAGTAAAATTTGAAAATATATTATCGGTCTCATAATTACGTAATAACTGAATTATATACAAAAAATATATTCTGTTTCTAGAGGTTTTTCCATCTGACCTTTTGCGTATTAACATGCCCTCCAATACCCCTCCCTATGTTAACAGAATATTTTATTTTTACGCGGCTCCTCCTGGAAAGATGTATGAATATTTTTTTTTTAACCGACGGATAGTCACACACACAGGAATTCATTAAAAAATCATACTTGGTGCCGCCTCACCTTAAGAATAAAGTCGCATCAGTCACAAAATTTAACTTGTTTATTTGAATCGTACGTCACTTCAATCGGAAATAACGCAGAGGTCTTTTAAGTACCTCATTACCTAATAAAGCGTCTGGGATATGATATACATTAGTTAATCCTATTATATATTATCAACTTTCTATACCTCAGTATTAAGTTTTTACTTATATTTAATTATAATAAATTATATATATGAGATATATATAATATATTATTATTTTTATATATATAATACTAATATTATAATTCAACTAATAATTCTAAATTTACTACGTCTATTTATACTCACATATCTATCATATCCTATATTAGGATACTATATATTAGTTATTATTAAATATGATATATAGCCTATTATCTCAACTATATAATATGAAAGGTAGTGCAAATTTATTATAAACGATTAGAATTTTAATAAGTAAGTAGATCTTTACTATAATGCGTAGATACGTATATAATAAGTATACTGTTCTATATATATACTACTTACATATTATATACCTATATCTGATTATACACACCACGAGCTAAATAATTATATGAGGTAGTATATAATGATACTATACACCTTATGATGGAAAAAGAATAGATTTGTAGTAATCTCATTGATGATTCAAATTATAGATTACGAGGTTTTTATGCTATATATTCTTTGATTGATTTATTTAATTAGTGATTATTAGTATTATTTCATTCCCTTACGATAGTTCACTATTAATATACTTTTCAATGAATCTTTATTCTAATTATATAAATTTTAATTTATAATTTTAACATATTAATTTAAACTCTTATTTGGCATTAAGATATTATAGATGGATTGGGTAAATCTCATTATATATTATGCAATATAACTATACCCTAGTTACTAGATGTACGCTCATATGATAGGTCGCATAGATTATATTAATCTGAGATAAAAGCAATAGTTTGATTACCGCAGACCAATGCAGCGGCCGCTCAGAAGGGGGAAATCTGAGTAGTTACAAACATCTTTCCGTTATGTGCTTTCATGATTTTATTCATTGTTTATACTGGTTTCCGGTTGTAATTACATTGTTTCTTTTGTCTTTTTATATAATCTTTTCTTCGTTCCTATTTTCTCTTTTTGGCCTGCATATTAGATTCATGGCATCTGTCTCCCAAACTCTGTGGGTGACCTTCGGGGAGGGGGGAGTCCATCTAGATTGTTGAACCGTTCGTCTTGACTTTCACAACTCGGAGACTAGAGAGTTTTCTATGTCTTTACATTGTCTTCAGCCGGCGGACGCTGTGCTGACAAAATTAATTTGTCTGAAACCAGTCGGTAGGGGCAGGTGACCTATGTATATGAACATATATAATATCTTTTACATATTGGTTATTATAGTTAGTCTTATAGACTTCATATATAGTATGTTCGATGATAGTCTAATAAGCGATATAGTAGTATTTTAGGGTATATAGCTAGGTATATATATACTATCATCTATATATTACGAGGCTCTTAATAACTACATGAGATATGCACGAGCATATGATATGATAATTGTCTGTATGTAAAGCACAATGTTGCTCAGGCTTACTGTACTTCTGTGACCTTCTCCGCCCTCCTCTACGCGCGTTCTTCAATTTCGTACTGTTCCCACCCTTCTACGTTGCCTCTTGTCATATGTTCCTCATGTCTAAGGCGTCATGATATACATATGACTCATATCCCCTATACACAAAGCGTTTAGGTGACATGGGCCGCGGCGTTGAGGTGGTGGTTAGTATGTATCATGTATACGTGTCAAGAAATTGGTAGAGGAAGGAAAATTATTGTAATATAACTGATTTTCCCATTTTCCATTTATTCTAATATCTCATTTATGCCCCTTGAACATGTATTGTATACGGATTAACCACAATAATTTCGGTGATTTGAATATATCAGTCTCCATCATGTAATTGACACCGTTTCACTTACAGGAAAATTCATTATGATCCATCAATTGTGTGCCTTCTGTCCTTCTCTCTCTCTCTCTTTTATCTAATACATCTCTCCAGATACAATCTTTCTTATAAGATGTCGTATTGTTTCCTCGATTAAGTATTATCTTTCTTCAGCCTTTGATATGTGTGTCTCCAACTTTTGTATGTGGTAAAAAGATTAAATAATAAAGAATATAGAATTACAAGAAATCATATAACATAAAGGAATTTTCGTAAAGATGGTAAATATTTTTTTCTTTTTAGGGATTAGAATAATAATTTTTAAAAAGAATTTATTTTACAGAAATAAACGTGATTCTCAAATACTGAGAAATACCGATAGATAAACAAATGAAATATTAAACTGAATTCGATTATATCACAGTCTATCCAGAAAACGACCATGTAGATATTACAGAAAATATATTAAGAAATAAGGGGTTTGTTAGATTAGATTTAGATCAGATGAAGGATAGGGCCAAATGGTGCCTAAAATATGTTCCTATATAATATATATCATTAATGTCGGCGCTTCTCTTCCAGTTATTATTGACATTTCGGGGATTGGTATAGCATACACCTACAGCTCACACCTACACGCGCGTCGCTACTACGGAACACCAAGCTCGAGCACGAGAGTATATGAAATTCAGCTATATTTCCGACACTTTAACATAGGAACACCTATTATTTATCTAATATATTTTCTTGCAAATTTCTGCGGTTGTCAGTAGGTATCACAAAAATTAATATCAGATAGTCTAAACATCAATTTGAAATTTTATAAACACTGATGATTATATGCTTGTTAAATAATGAAAGTAAGTAATAATTTTATCAAGTAACATTTTTGAAATTATTTGTTTTAATTGTTTTATTACTTGTTATACCATTATACAATTTTATTGTAATAGGCTCGCTTACTCCTTAAATGTTATTACAAAAGGTTTCCAGTTCATTATAATTACTAATGATTATATGCTTGTTATTTAAAGATAGTAATTCTTTGGGTTTTAAGTAATATTTATATTGATTATTATGTATTTGGATTTTTATTTTATCTATCTATTATCCTATATATCCCTAATGTTATGTATTACTATTATATAGGAGTTTAATTTGGAAGAAGAAAATCATCTTTTCATACAATTTTGAATGAAAAACTGTAATTTTATTTTAAGTTAGTTTCTGTGTTTTAGATTGCTTTCTTTTAAATTAGTTTGAATGAATGAAATTAAATAGGGCTACCTTTTGATTAATATAATGCCGTGCGGACTGCGAAATTTACTGACTTGTGCGGTTTCGGATGCGACTGTGGATGTTTTATCACCAAATTCAAACACTTTTAGAGCCAGTTTCAGGAATGGATTTTAAACTTACTCTCTCTCTCCATCTTCTCTAGATTTCTCGTTCTCTCCCTTTCTCTTACGTCTTCATCATTTCTCTACTCTCTCTCTACTGCTCTTCTTTCTACTCTCTCGTCTCTCATGCATCTCTCTCATCTCTCTTCTACTCTCTCTCAATCTTTGTATCCTTATTTCCAGGGGTATCTTCCATCGTCTTTTATCTATTGCTCCTTTCCCTCGTAAGTCTGTCTATGCCTTGTCTTTCCCTCCACCTTCTATACTCTTTCGCACTTCTTTTCCCCCTATTCCCATATTCTTTCTCCTTTTCATCCTCTTCCCATACTTTTTCCTGTTTCCTCCACCTTGCTTTCTTATTTACTCTTCTCGTCTTCCTTCCCCTCCATCACATTTCACCTCCTCTAACCATACATTCTCTTCCTAGTTCCCCTCCTTCCTTTTCTTCCTCCTTCTTTCCTTCCTCATTGTCCTCTCCTACTCTCGTTTTCTTCTTATCATGCTGAAATCAAGTGGGGAAGGGTTGTTTATGGTTTATTAGATCCCTTAAAGGGAAGGGTTTTTATTTTTTTATGCCTCGTTTATGCTATTATTTTTTTAATTAATCCATATGTCTTCGAATACAACTTTTTAATATGCTTTTCCGGGGTAATACTAATGGATTCTTTCGTCTCAATAAATGATACTTTTATAAAGTAGAACAATGACATTTAATTAATATTGATTTCATTATTAATTATTAATATTCATTTATTACTTCCACACTATTACTATATCATTATTATTATTATGGTCATGTAATTATTATTGGCGAGTCTGTTTATAGTAGGTATATATAGCCTGGGTATATACATTATAACATAATACTAGATATATACTTATTTATTTAATTAATAGTCTATATATTATATTTAATTTATTAATTATATTTTATATAAGTATTATATATTATATATATATTATTTAGATATTTATTACAGTGTGATATACACATATAACTAATATCTAAACGAAATATAAATATAGTATATATATTATATATAGTATATAATATAATTATATATATATATATATTATATATATATATATATATAATATATACTATCATTTAATATAATATAATCTATAATATAAAATAATATATACTATATAATTATATATATATATACTATATATAGTATATACTAGTATATATTTTATATGCATATTATAGAAATAAAAAAAAAAAAAATACTATATATATACAGTATTAATACATATATATTGTAATATATATTATATAATATATATATATATATATTATACGTATTTATATATAGTATATATATATAATATATATATATATAAATATATAATATATATGATATATCATATAATATATATATATTATATATATATAATATATATACATATCATATATATATAATATATATAATATTATAATATATATATATATATATAGTATATATATAATTATTATATTATATAATATTATATTAATATATATATATAATAAATGTATATATTTATTATATATATATATATATATCAATATATATATATATATATATATATATATATATTATATATATATATAGTATATATTATTATATTATTTATATATATATAATATTTATAATTTATATATATTTAATATATATATATATATATATATAATAATATTATATTATAATATAGTATATATATATTATATAGTATGATTGTATATTATAACTATATATTATATATTATATAATAATATATATTATATATATATATTATATATAATAATATATTATATATAATTATAATATATATATTATATATATATAATATATATATAATATATATATTATATATATATATTTTATAATATATTTATATTAAATATAGTAATATATATTATAATTATATTATAGTATATATTATATTATATATAGTATATTATATATATTATATAAATTATATATAATATCCTATATATATATATATATATTTATTATTATAGAACGTTAATACTATAGTAGTCATTACGTATATATATGGTAGTGTTTCGGAGGATCAAATATGCAGCGGTTAACCGACAGTTACGTTCCTGAACGTTACAATTTCTTCTGCAACATTTGCGTATATTAAGATATTAACTTCTTTATGGTGGTGGCCTCATTAACTGAGCTCTATAATATATAATACTACTACTTAAAAGTCAATACTAATGTTAAAATTAAGAATATACTCTATTATATAATAGGGGTCATTTATAGTTTATACAATCATTATGTATATCGATTATATTGAAGTCAGATGTCATTGTACTTAGGCTTTATGGAAATACAATTCGTTGGACTGACTTTTCCGACCTATTCATCCTGCTTTCTAGCGAATCTTGGCATTCTTCATTTATCTATTAAATGATATGCCTCCCAACCTGTGAGTGTCGCTTGTCACATTTTAATCTTATGGTCTTTCTTACTTATTTTTTTATCTATTTAAATATCAAATGAGCATATAAACTTAAAAAACTCTTGTATGTAGTGCTGATTGACCTCCATAATATTGTTGTTGTGTTCATCTTACTCTATATAGGCTTTCACCCTATCATTACTGCTGCTTACCGCTATGATATTTTGTACTTACTTCTACACGTGTATTTAATATATATATAGTATATTTAAATATATATATATATAATATATATATTAATATATATATATCATGCTAATTATAAATATTTTCTATATAAATACTATATGATTACTATACATATTCATATATTATATATATATATATTATAATTATATAATAATATATATAAATAGTAGTGTATTTGTTTGTTTGTTGTATTTGAATTTTTTGATTAGCTTCGCATGCACGTAGACTAAGAGACCACGTCCCTTCGCAAATGTAGACCTCCCTCACCTTTTCCTATTTTCTCTCTCGTCAAGAGTTAAATTTCCGTTTTATCCCTTCTCCGGATCCTTCTCTTTTTCGCTATTCAGATCTGAACTCCCGCGCGCCCCTGTTTGTGTTATGTGCTTGCCTTATTTAAGGCGCCCGCGGTAAGGCGGTCATCTACTTTAAGATCATCTTAGATTGCCTCGTCGCTCTTATATCTACCCTGATTATATCCTCGCCTGATCTGTCTAATCTAGATAGTTATGTACACAGATGGGTCTGGAGTACTCTCTCCGGCCTCGTAAAATAAATCTAGCGTTAAATTACCTTGATCATGTAAATTGAAGTTGTAACTGTCAGACGACTTGTAAGTGGTTATCGCTGATACGTGTTCTCTAATTGCACTATCTTTAGGTCTGTGGGCTTAATGTTAGGTGATACGTATGCACCCTCCTCTGCAGTATTTTTCCTAAGATAGTAATATATTAAATATCTATTATTTCCTTAGATTATTGCTGACTTAGTATTACTCTGATATCTTTATTATACCTGTAATAAATGAATCAATTTTTTAATATTGAGGTGCATGGGCGGTGGTGTACGTATCCGCTAGACTATATTGATATAATAAACTACTCATACTTATAGGCTCATATATATATATTATATAATATAATATTAATACATATATAATAATATCTCGAAAATAACTATATTAGGTTGTATTTTGATGAGGGGTGAATAAATCTAGCATATTCAGCATTAATTAGTACGAGTCATATATATATTTGTATTATAGTCATGATAATAATAAGGTATATACTCTATTAGGGCTACTATTCTATATATAGTAAATAATAGTAAAGCAATGAGTGGAAGCTGCATGACAAGACTTAAAGCCAGTCTGTTTAATTACATTTCGTAGCGCTGTGAGATACATATAAAATTATTTTACATTAATACGTACGGTGTTAAAGTGTAAATAATATAAAATATTCGAATAAAGGTAGTGTGATTGGTTCAGTTCGCATCGGCGGGAAAATTCTCGGGCTGCTCCAATCCCTCTCGTTCACCAGGCACACACTGGTATAGTGAGAAGCTTTACTTCGCTTTTGAATAGCATGTGCGCATACGTCCCAGCAAAGGTACGGAAGCTTTTTATCAAAAAATATATCATTTGAAATGTAGAAAATTGGGTAAAAAAATCTCTCTCTCTTCTCTCTCTCTCTCTCTCTCTCGATCTCTCTCTCTCTCCTCTCTCTCTTGCTCTCTTCTCTCTCTCTTTCATCTCTCTCTTCCTTCTTCTCTCTTCTACTCTCTCTCATTTTTCCACAAGCCTGTCCACTCAACATAGGTCTCTCATTGGTAGTGTAAGGTAGGGAACGCATTTCTGGCTAGTGTACCGTTATCATTTAGAATTGATTCCCGACATTATTATTATATTTATGATATGTTATTTACATTATTATTTAATTAGTTAAAATAAATAATAGCTGTAAACAGTTGTTGATAGTTCGATAACATTAATATTTTATACTACGATTTCTTTATCGAGCTTAAAATTAAGCTATATTTTATATATATAAACTAAAATATAATAATTTAATTTATTAAAATTTATATTATTCTTATATAAATAAATTTTGAAATTTTGTCCGGTTTTTCCTCAATTTATGGTATATATGTAGATTAGCCTCTCTTCTCTCGTTTCTTCTTTTGAGAGGACGTCAGACCGTGTTTTTGCTCTTGCTTCTAATTACATTCTAATATTATTAGATTTTTTTTTTTAATTTGTAAAATTTTTCCTCGTTATTATTGAATTTTTATTATTTATTATTATATTATTATTATATATATTATGTTATATATTATGATTATTATATTATTATTGTAAAATATAAAATTCATTCTTTAAATTTACTAAAATAATTGATATTAATATTAACTTACTATAATATATATTAGTACCATTTACTGATAATTAGGGTATTAATATATATAATGTTATACTATGACATTTTTATAATATACTAAACTGATTGGACTAGTTGTATTATTCATCTTATTTATGTAGTTATTTAATTTGATAATAGCAAATATATATGAGTCTATATATATATTATAAGTATTATATATAGGTGTATATATTAATGATATACATATAAATATCCCAGTCGTCCTAAATAAGCTCATGTGACATACCCAAAAATTGAGTCTCTTTGGCTTGTCCACTATCTTTGCATTTAGTAGAGGTCATCAATATTGAGTTTACTTAAAACTCAAATCAGAAAACTGTGAGGTAAGTTTGACTTACCACAGATACTTACAATGCGCTTTAATGATTAAGTTTATCTATTTCGTGGAATCATGGCTATGTTTTATCGTTTAATAAGCAACTTTTAAGTTCTCGGACTAATTTGGCAGTAAAGACATATGCTATATCTTAAATTATATATATTATAGATTGTATAGCATCGTTATAATTTATATATATATATAGGTATTATACTAACACCATTTCTTGAATAATATATCATAAATATATATAATATTATATATATATTAATGTTATTATATAAATATACTATATATTATTTTTATTTAACTATATAGTATATATATTTATATATATATTAGTGATGCAGTGGTAACATTCCGGCATCCGACATTATTAACAGATCCGCATCCGCGACTTGCGTTTGCCCTACTGCGGATGTTTGCGCGTGGATGATTATTGTTGAGATTTGATAATAGAATTTTATAATATAAATTAATATATTAAGTATGAATTACTGAAAATGAAAATGGAAATATGAAAGATGAGTTGAAGGCAATCAAAAACGGTGCTTTGAATCTTTCTTCATTTCTGTACTGTTATTGAAAGATTATTCCACTCGCTGGAATTTTGGTACACTTCATATGATGGAAAGAAGTTTTGCTTACTTAAAGAACCTCTTGCTTCGTACGCCAGTTCGTATTCCAAAGTTAACATTTTTATTTATTATGGAAATGAAATCATATCAGCACTGCTCATTAAGCTATTGAACCCATGTGAAGAAAACTACTAAAAATAATCTCGAGCGGCCTCTACAGCTTCTGTCCTCCATAATAAAATGTATATAACCATATACTTCAATCGACTAAGTGATTAATGGAAGCCTTATTGAACCATCTTCAAATGAAAATATGTGCATGGAAGGTTGTAAAAAACAATGAAAGAATGTAAGTAAACTAGAGTCTAGGATAATAAATCTTTGTATCTGTTGGATAATTAGTTGGGTCACTTTTTAAGGTGGTGATTTAGTTACTTAGTTAGCATAATTTGTTTAGTTAGATTCCACTGGATATAAAGGGCCAAGTTTCATTTTTCGTGGAGAAAATGTAACAATTTCTGTACTACAGATTCATCAGGTTCTTTGTTGTTGCAGTTGTATAGACCTGTACGCTCAAAATCCTGAAGAGCAGTCCTTATTTTTTAATGTTCACCATTTAAAATAAATAAAAATACTTAATATGAGAATACTAACCAATCCTAACACATTTTCATATACATAATAAATGCTAATCTCAATATAATCAGTATTTCACTGGCAAGTATTTCATCTAAGCCTCTCAATTACCTCGAGTCGTATGCTAATTAATAACACTGACGCATTAGCTCCAAAAATGTAGTTGTGGCTACTATGAGTTTGAAGGACATGCTATTCTCAGCCTAATGATTTTGATACAACGATTAGATTCAAATGGGATCGATTCATCTCGATTGCTCGCGCGTTAGTCAAAGATTGGACTGCACTATAGCCTGATTACGCTTCGTGTGAGTAGACAATTGATGAGGAGAATGAATTGGCCTGTCCTCCAACTTATGTATTACACTCACTCCACGCTCTCTATGTTATTATAATCACAATCCTTTATTTTGCATGCACGACCCCCTGTCGCTTTTGTATATTTATCAAAGTTCAGAATGGATATTTATAGACAGATGTGGCTCTCGGCCGAGGAGAAAATTTGATATTGTTTCTCAAGCCCACCTTTCAATATATTTCGGTATTTCTAATACTAGTGTCAAAGAACAGCAGTTTAATATCGCACTTATAAATCTTCTTTCATTAATGGCGTAAGAGTTGGGGAAAGACGGTTGGTGGGTGCATTTGAGATTGGGTCCCCTGTCCCGTACTCTGGTAACATCATATCGTATATTAATAAGTATTGTGGCTAAACGGTGCTGCTGACTGCCCATAATTTACTGCTAAGTTTTTGATATATACTATATATATATATAGTATATTACTATATATTTTAGCATATGCAAAGTAAATTTGACTATTAATATATATATATAAATATATTTATTATGCTTCATATGTTACCCTCTCGTGCGACGTTTCTCATTTTTACCGTTATTCACTAGGGTATCCCACGGTCTTTTAAACTCATGTTCTGGTAGTAAGTATTTACTTAGTGAAATACTGATTGATATTATTTATACTAGTAGTAGATATTTCTGTTAAACTAGTCTTCGCGAGGATATTACTGTATATTTTATGATGTATATTAGATTTGATATACGCTGTAATATATTTTAATTAAGTCTTAGTCTATGATTATATCCGTATTATTATATACTATTTTATATGCCTTATATTAAGACTCTCGCGTGCGCGTAGTTGATAGATGAGTTGTAAACGGTAGCTGTCGGGTCTTCGCGGATTGCGTAAAATTTTAATTATTGAAGTGTGCAGTCGCTACTGTTATACACTGATTGTTAGAATTATAGTAGGGTATTACTATATATATAATAAGCGTGGGTAGTATGAATATATTAACTAAACTATTATATTGTGATATACAATTAATATGGCACTTATTTAATACATAGTGTTGTTATATTTAACACTCCCTACCTTGAAGAGAGCGGTCTACCCTTGAGCGTATAGTTATATTATATATTAGTTATTAATATTTCGTTACTATTCCCAATTCTCGTGGATTTTAATATATAATAGAATCAAAATAAATTTTACCTAGTATATAGCGGTGTTCTGGGTACGTCAAAAACGGTAGAATAAAAAAAAAATGATAGGAAAAATATATATAAAATTTATATAAATAAGTTTTTAATATATATTACTAATTTTTATTTAAAACTTGTATTTTTTTAGTATATAGTGTATAATATATAGATTAATATACATATTATTATTGAATTTTACTTTATTGGAAATATATACTTCTGTCCTATTTGTAGGATTAAATCTTTCTATTTATTATTAAAGAAAAATATTATATATATTTTTGTTTTACTCATTCTTTGTTCTTATTTTTAGATCTATAATATATTTCTGTAAAGCAAAAATATTAAAAAATTTATATTTACTTTTATTTTTATTTAACTATTCTTCCATGCTTAGATATTATTTACTATATAATATATTAAATATTTATAATTATAAATGTGATGTATATATATATAAATTCGTAATAGTAATATTTCATATTATCTTCTGAAAGTGTTAGTCCACTTATTAGTTGTATATCCCAAAAAGTTTATATAGTTTTTATATTATATATAGATATAATGTATGTTATATATTTTATTTATATATATAATACTAAATTAATAGTATAATTATAAGTTACTAATACTTTTATTTATAGAATAGGTTTCTTCCAGAACTAGTTTTATTACTATATTTTTAATTATTATTGGATATGCTTTAGCTTATGTGATGTATGTGATCAATTATACCGCTCTGATAGATCCGCATATAAAATAGTTTTTATATCCATACATCTTCTAATTGGTCAATTTTGATAATATATAGAGTTAATTTTCGCATTTATTCTTGAATGCTGTTCGCTAGTAAAATTCATTGCAAGTTCTTGGTTTTCTATTGTTTATGTGAGTGGTTTGATTAATTTCTTGGATAGTATAAATAAAAGATTATTTATATATTAATATAATATAATTAATATATATATATCATATATTATTATATATTTAAATATATAATTAATATATTATTTATTATTAATTTATTATTATTATTATTATAATATTATATTATTTTTTATTTTGCTTTTTTAATACTGTATATATTTTTATCTTTTATTTTTGATTCTGGAATAGACCTTAAAATTATTATTATATTGAATTTATGTATCCTAAGGAACGCTCTGAGTATATACTGTACACTTCGAAGCCTAATCTAAGCGTTTCAATATAGCATGTGAGTAGTTTCGGAAGACTGTACTTCTTTTCCAATTGGTGCATACATTGTTTTATTTATTACTCCTTTCCACTTACCATCACCCTATCCAGTAGTATCTTACTTATAAATGCTAACTTCAGAAGACATGAGATATCTCACTGCCTTCACTTACCTCATCTAATTATATTAACCTTATCTCACTTATTCAACATCCATATATATTCTATACCCTGTCTTTAAAATTTCATTCGAGAAGTTTATTATCTTTACATTACAAA
The DNA here is from genome assembly GCA_015478945.1 of Trachelipus rathkii. Taxonomy (NCBI): domain Eukaryota; kingdom Metazoa; phylum Arthropoda; class Malacostraca; order Isopoda; family Trachelipodidae; genus Trachelipus; species Trachelipus rathkii. The sequence continues at coordinate 13,334 of JABUQX010123623.1, read as the reverse complement.
ATATCTGGTTATAAGCACAGGGCGACGATACCTTTTTCGCGTGTTAGACATGTTATCGAAACGCTCTATTTGCAACTATAAACTTTTAATTACTAGAGAATTTAGATGGAGTATAAAGTTGCTCTTTGGGATTGCATCAAAAGTGCCTACTCCAATGGGAATATTTTTTGCCTTTTATTACCAAAACTGTTCAGTTTCAATCTGTAGTCCTTGTATTTTGAGATCTTTTCAAGTTCTTTCTCTTCTATTCCAGTATCTCTGGGTATTGCTATGTCTACTATCCACACTTGCTCCTTTTCCACAGTTGTTAAATCCAATGTATTATGTGCTAGGGATTTATCAGTCGGAATTCTGAAATTCCAGAGAACTTTCATTTTATTTTTGATGATTTTGTCATTTTGAGTTCCCATTTGTTCTTGGAGACTAGAATATGATACACTATTGCTATTTATAAATTTTAAATTTAGTGTTTTTATATTTAACCTAAACCTGTAAATCAGTAAATCAAACAACCTCACCACTCCCCCAACACCCCGAAATCAGTGTTAATTTCACATAGCCATAGTAATATTTAACACAAAATTTATCATAACCTGTCTAAATATCCATACTTGATCAAGTTGAATGTATGCTAACTGTAACAACGTTTTCAAACATCAATAAAGCAAACATAGCATTCACCTGAACTACCAAATATAACGTACACTCACAACCTAACACACATCTTAACCACAAATTAAATGCTAACATTCATAAAATTCCTTACTTTAACAACAGTAAAGTAACTAACATTGGCACGCAGTAACGTACCTACTTATGCAACTTTTTGTATTTCTATATCACTATATAATATTTTACATAACTCAAGTAACATATAACAAAAAATTTTCTACCTTCAGTTTCTAATACTAATCAATATGATATATGCAAGACATAACAAAGTTTCAACAATCAACAAAGCTAAAATAACATCAAACTGAATCTACCGAATATATGTAGCAACGTATCAAGCCGAACATACCTTATACCACCGAATAAGCATTCCAGCCATTAACAAAGTCCAATTCTTAACAACAGGAAAGTAACTTAACATTGCAACAAACGTAATCCATACTCCACACTTTTTCCAAACATATTAACGCTAATTCGTATTTAACATTAAACAAAGTAAATACTCGATTAAACATTTTAAAAATGAAAAAATGCCAAAATTTGCACCATAAGATTAATCACATCAATAAGCTAACATATCATACCCTGAACATACGAAATAATAATATTACAACGACAAACAACTTAACATTTGCCTTATGTAATCGCTAGCAATTCGTTTAACATATCTGCTAAAAGTTATATTGCAATATACAACAGTAAAGCAACTACCTAGTTGGGCATACAAACAAACGTAACCTATTCGACTATAATATAGACTGTTTATCAAACATATCTCGCTAATCAAATAGTCGTTACTCGTTTATCGTAATTAACATTGAAAATTAATTATCGCACTCGAATAGTATACATATATTTACTATATACACATACATATACTGAATGTACAATAATAATACGAATATGATGCCAACGTAAAAAAGTTTTTTGGCTTAACAATAAGCTAACAATATACTAATAGTCTGGAAGTAACCAAAGAATAGTAACATTACAATATGACGGAAATGAAACCTAACACAGCTTAAGCAATAATAAAACTGCTAATATTAACAAGTTTCATATCATTAACATACAGTAAAGTTATTACATATAAAAACGATTATAATACAGAACTCTGAAACAGGTACTAATAAAAGCTGATGTAGAGTAAATATTCATTTAAAATCAAGTATCATGTTACTAAATACAAGCGATGTTTTGAATTTATTTTATTTTTCGACTATTAAATTTCTGATTTTTACCTTTTGAGAGAAAATCGCCATTTTTAAAAATAAGGAAGTATTCTTCGTAAATATATTGCTCAGTTAAAATCATTTTTTGTTTTTATTTATAATAAAAACTTTTATTTTAATTTTAATGTAAGTTTTTCTTTTATAAAAACTTTTTGAGTTTTAAATAATTTTTGTTTATTTTAAATTTTAATTTTATTTTTATAAACTTTTTTTTTATTTTGTTTTTTTTGAACCAGTAGTTTAATTTTTCATTTTTTACTATTGTAAAACTTTTTTTGTTTTACATCTGTTAAAATTTTGACAAGAATGGAAATATAGTTTTATAACTTATAGGAATAATAAAAGTTTTGTGTTATTTACATACCCTAAAACGGATAGACATAGAAGGGGACTTTGTTCAAAGAATGAATATCAGTGCAATGGAAAAATCAAATAGTCAATATATGCTGAAGGTTTAAACAACAGATTTAATCAAAACTATTAATCCAACATCCTGTCACCTACTACCCGCCTATTTTACAAATTACACAATTACATACCTGATCTATTGAGGTATTGATTCTAATTGATACTAGCTTGAATCTGGTTGACTCCGAGTCTATACTTTCTGTATGTCATTAATTATGTGATGTACCATACAGAGAATGCAAATACAAAAATATGTTTCTTTTTTTTATATTGTTCCAGATGAATTTTTATTTATAAACAAACATTAAAAAAGGTTAAATAATTACTGGAGTTATGTAACGAAGTAAAATTTACAGCTTTAATCCGGGCTCGAAATAATATTTTGTACTTTTTGTGATCTAATAAAAATTTTGTGGTGTAAACAATAATATAGTTTTTCTACGATCATTATTAATAAGTCACATATACATGTATGTACATAAAACACATGATACAACACAGCCAATTTATATTTGGTTCTATTATTACAAAAGTAAATATTTCTATGGTAACTTAGATGTACAAAAAATTAGGCGACAATTGAGTTCTAGTACAGTTCGTTAATATCGTAAAATTTTGGATAGCACATAGCGAGAGAATCCGAGTCCTCCCTGTGGTTAATAAGTCAAATCTATTGGACACTGATTGTAAACGCTTAATGGATTTTTCATAACATATCTTCAAACATGAGCGTCACTATGGTTGATGTTCAAGAGTTGAACACTATTTATATGCTTAAGTGCGAGTAAGTAGAAGGTCTATGTATCTTGGAGTGTGGAGAGACTAGAGACAACAGATAGTTATAGTATTCCAGTAGGTTTCACAATACGTCAGAGTGGAGTCCGCAATACCCATTACAGGGAGTTAAATTTTTATTAATATCACATTGGGAAAGTTCATTAAGAAGGCCGTTTGAGAATGTGTGGTTAAAGGGTTTTTTTTAAGAGGGAGGGTATCAGAGGCAAGTGAAACTAAAGTTTTTTGGAACTTATATTAAACTGAGACCACAGTTGTTGAGGAGCCATGAAACTTATTAGAACGTAAGAATGGAGGGACATAGAAAGTTCGAGTAATTAAGAGCAAAGACGGTTTTCTTAACGAAAGGATTGTAGTACGTCTCATATATAGCCTGTCTAATATTTTCAAAGGCCTTATGGAGATTAGGTGGGTAAGATATAGCTTTTGAAAGTGGAACGTCTTAGAACAGAAATGATAGAAATAGTTCAGGGTATGAAGGTAGGAACGTAGAACATAGGGTATACGGAGCACCAGTAAAAATAAGGGAAGAAAGAGTACAAATTTTTAGTGTTAAGATTATAGTGAAGAGAAACCAGGTGGACTATGTAAGCAGGTTGGATGTAGGTTATTCTATAGAAGTAATGTAACTGAGATAAATGTAAGAAAGTGGACCAAGTCCATAGAGAGTAATCTAAAAACGGCAGAGGTGTTGTCTTTTTAGAGTAAGAGTTCAGTGGTGAAATTTTAAGTGTATACAGGGGGAAGTGTTTATGAAATTTAAGTAATGAGGTATGAGGGTAAATAGGGGAAGAGAACAGGCAGCAAAAATTTATCGTCTGACGGAGCGATAACATTTTGTGCAACAGAAGGGGTACGAGGATGGTAGTGCTTCATAAATGAGTTCCAATGAAAAGTTACAACAACGAGTAGGAGAAGGAGGGGAAGCCCATACAGAAGAGCCCAGAGTTTTGTTTGAAAGAAAAAGAATTATTTAAATTTGAGAAATTATGGTCAAGGATGAGGTTGTAAAAATGGTTATCTTAATGGAGATCAAATGATAAATTAAAATGGTTTAATTAAAATATCTTTCAATGGAGAGTGAGGGTGAAAGGAACAGGGACAGATGTGAAGAGTGAAACGACATCAAAACTGATGTTATTTGATGTAATGAGGGTAATATTTTTGGAATTGTATCGAATCATTCAGTGTTGGATAATGGTCGAATAGAAATGTGGTTAATAGAGGTTTTGCTGAAGGGATACACATTTAGAAAAGGTTGTAAAAGTTGTGGAGTCAATGGTTTAGGAAAACTGATAGGGTCTATTAGTGGAAGATTTAGGTTTACCTGTGTTTTTAGGAGAGACCTTAAAGGATCTTCACGAGTGCTGCGGAACGATTGCGTATTTAAGTCGGTTGTGGGAGTGTGGGAAAAATCAGAAAAAGGAATTGCATTCCAAGGTTTGCTAAGTTAAAACGACGAGACTTTGTGAGTTTTTAAGGGGATTTTTAGTAAGGGGGAGTAAGTGTTGTTATCAGAAGAAAGTTGTTAACACACATTTGTAGATTGTCTCAGTTATAAATGGTGTTTTCATTCCTCTGGATACCCCACAATCACTGTAAAAACCTTTGTAAATAACCACCATATTGCAGACAACATTACCAAAGTTTCAATAACTTAACAACAGTAGAAATAGTAACTAACATTGCACCACACTGACGACACGAACCCGCTTAATGAATTTTTCTCCAATGTGTATGTATCCTCACCATAATTCCGCTGTAAAGATTGCCGACCTCACCTCTACATGTTGTGAAACCCTGACGACCTTACACGCCGGACTTCTATCAACATAACTTTTTTCATGACAAAACAATGACCTTCTAACATGATAACAAAATTCCTTCTCCCTGATCACATCCCAGCGCTCTACTTACAAATACATTCCAAATATTAAATACACACTCAAAATGACACCTTTCCCATGTACAAAATTTTACAAAAAACGTAAACTCATCGAATCTTTTTGCATCATTTAATTCAGATAACAGTTTCGACATCCCAAACATCTAATGATTTATACAACATTACACCAATAATACAAAATAATATTTTGAGCAACCTCATTAACATATTGTACCATATTACAATGAGACTAGCATAACTTAAATATCTAATTATCATATGAGAACTCAAGCCAACCTATAAAAAATAGTAAATTGCGACAGTAACAAAAAAGATATTTTTCAACATCAACATTTAAAAGCTAAACATACTGCATGCAACAATCCTGAATCTAGAATATACGCACAATGACAGAACTTTAAAATTTAAATCATTGTACTAAGCCTAAGGACTCCATACTTCTATTTCCTTCTTTTAATGGTTAGTAAAAACGCTAACCTAACCTCCTTAAATTGATCGAAATAAATAGTATATGAGCATATAAGTACATAATCACTGATATTAACATACAACAACACATCAACAACTATTCTCATATTTCCACATCCTCCTCACTCCACACGACTACAGAACGAAACGATTACAAGGCATAAAAGCGAGCTGCAATTGTTGGTTCCAGGAACGAAGAGCTCTCTGTTATTTATATATATTTAAATAATTCGGTATAACCCTTCTTTGTTTACTAATTTGCAAGACCACATTAAAGTTACATTCCTTTTACCTCCTAGATCTACAGAGTAGTAAGCGAAACTAAGAATATGGGATTATCATTGTTCAGAAATCATATTCTTTGCTGTGAGCAAAATGCAAGCCTCCTAAGCTTACAATATCCTTAGTGTCCGCGCCGTCGTACTCTCCCAAAATGTTCGGCCACTCCCCCCCGATGGCTCCCCACTTTCCGAAATACATGTACGGGCAATAGCACCTATTGATTCTTGTTTGGTTTGTCGTTTTTCTTTTTTTTTTTTTTTTTTTTTTCCACCCGAAACAAATTTAAACAGCTAACTCGCTATTTAACATGATCTAAAGAACATATTATGTTTGTGAATTACTTTAACTATAAACATCAAAATATTCAATTTACTTTTTGAGACTGAAGAAAATAGTCCCTGCCATTTCATGACGTCAATATATACAAATAAAAAAACAAATTGCAGAGGAGTGTTTATACTATAGGAAGCCGACATTTACCGGATTGACCACTTAGCACGATTCCTTCATCCCTCATATTTATAAAGTTAATTTGATAAAACCGTTATCTGATGGAGCATGTAAAATATCAATATCTTATACTAATCTGCCAGATGAATTAGACTTCCGAAAAACATTTTTCTGAAAAATGGATTCCCTGGCTTTCTAACTGAAAATGTTTTTAGAAAACACTCTTCAAAATTTCTACAACTTCTTCCAGCCAAATCAACTGAATCGTATGTATAAGAAAATTCTATATCTAAAGTTGTCATTTTTGGATGAGAATGAGTTATCAAAGTGAAAGGAAAATTAATGATATATTAAAAAGTTATTACCCCCATCTTAGTCTTAAACTGATTTTTAATAATAATAACAAAATTGGCAAGTTTTTCAAGTTAAGGGAAAGACTTCCTACACTTTTTTGCTCATCAGTGATATACAAATATAATTGTGGTATCTGTGATGCCACCTATATTGGGAAGACTATTCGAAGTCTTTCAACCTGCACTGCCGAGCTCAAAGGTACTTCCTTTAGTACTTTGGACCAATTGCATCATCCTCCTTATTCGGTTATTGACTCGCCTTTTATTCAATCAAATTACCCAATACAAGATTCAAATTTTAAATTTTTTAAACTTTGAACATAACTAGAACTCCATTTGCTGAAATCTTTGTATATATAGCACAACAACCCAAGTTAAATAAAAATTTTCATTATGATAATATGATATTAATTATGATAATAAAATTATGATAATATCATAATTTTGAAGTGATATTTTGCCATATGATAGTACTTCCTTTTCTTTATATGTTATATTTTATATTCAGTGCTTATTAATTAATTTATTTTTCGTGGTATTTGTACTTATTTATTTTTTTTTGTAACTTTATATATCGTAATTTTAATCATTGTTATTATTTTTTGTTCATTCTAAGAATAAACAATAGAAATTTAGATTTAACAATAGAAATGTTTAAGATTGTTTTGATCCTTCTATAGCATATATTTATATAGTATATATATATATATATATATTTATTATAATTATAAATTTATATATATTAAATATGTAAAATACCCTAATGATTTCACACATGCTGGGAATCGATATCTGACTGAGATGGAGTGTGCATTTTTACCACTACGACTACGAGAGCTAAAGAAGGAATACGAGATCTTCTACTGTCCAAGCAGAGATTACTAGTATCCTCCGCTCGCACTCGAGCGGTAGGCAAACTAGGGTGCGAGCATGGTGTAATATCAACCCGGGGCATTATAAGTATATGCATAAGGAACCACAATTTTGTTTGTAAACCCCCATCGGGATGTGTAACCATGGTGGATACAATCCTGGATCTTCTCCGATGAGAGGTGTAACACTCCACTACGACGAGACAAAGAAGAATCCGAGAATACAAACACAATTATGTTGGCGGTATTATTATGCAATATTTACTTGTAGTCTAATATATAATATATATATATATATTTATTAATATCATTATATATATATATATATATATACTAACTATATATATAATTATTATATAATAATATATATATATATTATTATTATTTAATATTATATATATAAGTAATATTAATATTATAAGTATATTATATATATATAAATTTATATATATAATATATATATTATATATATATATATATATACATATTTATATATATAATAATAATATAGATTTAATATTATTCTGTTTTCTATAATTTAATATATATATAATATATATATATTTACTATTTTGTGTATGGTGTGTGTTGGGGGTGTGGTGTGTGGTGTGTGTGTTCTATTGTGTGTATTTACGTCAACCGGCCACTGGAGAGCCCAATCTATTTTTAGTCTCAATTTTAAAATCTGAGAATACGTAGCAGAAATAATTAGCTTCACATCATGACGCCGACAGTTTACAAACCTGGGTCTCTCGCTGGATGAGCGAGTATATCTAGACCGGCAGCTACTGGCGTTATTATTGGTGCTCATACTCTGTTTCTTGAATAAGGCGAAAAATATAATATGAAAGATGAGCCGAATATCCATTCTTCATATAATTGTATCAACGTTTTTAAAACTTAATTCCAAAGTTTTGTTAGTTAGAATTTTCCAAAATTAATAAATCGAAAATAATGTTTTTCCTTTTATTTTATTCAAAACTGTTTATATTTATATAACCTCCATAAGGAAGGAAAAATCTGAGTTTTCATTAGTTTAAAAACGTTTCTAATGACATCGAGTCCCTTGAAGTTATGCACATAATATTCATTTGTAACATTTTACAAGTCTGATCATATACTCTGAACATCAATTTCCCAGACTCAAAATTCCAAGCCCCCGCTGGCAGCTCCTGTGGTTCCTGGAACAGATGATGCTGAGTATAGTAGGAAAGTTGTGAGTGGTAGAAAAGTGGTTGGTGTAATTATATATTTGGTGAATACAATAGGCGACTAAGTCGTTGAGTATGCTGGTTCTATATTAAGGAATGCTGTTACCAGTGTTAATGTGACAGCTACCTATGGTGGAATAAAGGTGATATGTCTAGGAGTCTAGTTCAGATATAATTAGGATCGTGCTAGATGTGGAGAAATTGATAAAATGAGAAGTAAAACGCATTGGGATTGTGTCGTGATGAAAGAGTTAGGATAAGAATTAATTGAGAGTGGATAGTGGTGCGGGGCTGTATATGGAAACGATGGATTTGGCGGTTGGGTTAAGCGGATTTATATTATATATATATTTTATTATATAATATATGATAATATATATATATATATATATATTTATATAATTATATATATATATATATATTATTATATAATATATATATATATATTAGGATGCAGGTATCTCACGCATCCCGCATCGCGGAGCATCCGCATTAAGCGGATAATATTATTATACTAATATATTTATAATACTATAATATATTATTTATATATATAATATATTATATAATATTATATATAGTGATGCAGGTCATCCGCATTCCGCCATTATTAAGATCTCCACCTGTTACAGATCGCATCTCAAATCGGCACTACGCTTGCCTGCGAATGTTCGCGGATTTATATTGTGAGATTTGATAAGAATTTTGATAATTAATAGTTAGATGATCTGAAAGCAACTTAAATGAGGCATGAATCGACTCCCTGTGTATATGGTTCATATCTCACTATACGTATAAAATTAATTGTAGTCAAGAGTCATGTATACCATTATTCTTACGGCTAAGGAAGCATTTTGAAACATCTTCAAATGAAATGATGACATTTATAAGAATGAGAGAGTAATAGCAGACTAGAAACGCTTTGTTCGTTGAATTAATGATTCATACATATTGTAATTTTAGATCCCGTTAAAAGGTAAGTTTTTTGTTACCAATATTAGAACAATTAATTGGCATTTTATGTGCATGTTGAAACTAATCAGTAACATCTATTAATTACGACCATTGAATGGAAAATCTGTAAGGAATACTTGGTGTCCTCACTAGTTTCATGGAGAGATTTAGCAGAGTGTACAATAAGTGATTGAAAGAACGACTCTCAGCGAAAGGCAGAAACTGAGTTTCAAGACAACCTTCCTATATTTGAATTTCCATACTAGTGCAAAAAGTATGTAATATTTGAAATTCTTTCATTAGGTCGGAGGTTAGGAAAGAGGTTGTGTGTCATTTGAATTGTCCCGTCCGCACCTGGTACATTATATAATTAATTGTGGCTAAGTCGAAACATATAGGATATATATATTTATATATATATATATAATAATATATATTATATATATATATTATATATATATATATATATAATATTATTTATATATATATATACATATATATAATATTATATAATATAATATTATACATATATATATATATATAATATATATATTATTTATATATTAATTTATAATATATTATATAAATATATATATATTATTATAATAATTATATATATTATATATATTAGTATATTATAATATAATATATATTATATAATATAATAATATATTTATATATATTATATATTATATATTAATATTATATTATATATATGATATATATATATTATTATAACATATATATTAATATATATATTTATTATATTATATTATTAATAATATAATAATATATTTATATTTAATATTATATCATATATTATATATATATATATATAAATATAAGATATATATATATTATTATATATATATTATATTATATTTATATATATTATATATATATATATTATATATATATATTAATATAATATATATATATATTATATTATATTATTATTAAATATATATATATATATTTATATATTATAGTATATATTATTTATTATATATATATATTTATTATATATATATATAATATATTGATAAGCACAGGTGATGAAAGTACTCATCGACATTTCTTCTTATTTAACAATTGAATATAGAAATGTTCTAAATAATATAAAATTAACATTATAAATATATGAAAGTACAAATACTAAATGTAAAAATAAACATAATAGTTATACAAAATTATCCATAAAAGCATAGATTAGTTTATAAGATAACAATTATCAGGTATTTTGACTTTTTATTATTTTGTCCTTTTAAGCTTTGTATTGCTGCTATAGATGTTATTTTTATTAATACTGACTTCACCAATTAGTATTAGACTATAATAATCTATACATTCTAATTTATAGTGTTTTTGGATGTCAGACTGGTGAGATTAGGTGTGGTGGTTATATTACTTCAATTGTGGGGCGATCAATAAAGTTGCTTGAAGTGGCTCTGTTCGGTTTGAATTCCTTTTTTGTTTTTTGTTGATTATAGCTTTTGATAGAGTTTTTTGTATGTCTAAAATTTCATATGCTTCTTTATTCATATATTAGATGATTGAAGAATTCAATTGCTAATAGTTTCTTCTTTGTGCTTCTTTGTGAAATTAATAGCTTTGAAATAGATTGGTACTAGTGTTCTTCAATGCTTAAGTTGATGAGATTTTCATGCTGGTTTTGCTTTATTTTCTTGTTATTTAGAAAGGTTGACAGTCTTGTTGTTTAAACAGCCTGTTTTGCTTGAGTATTTCATGATACTTTTTACTTATTATTTCTTTCTTTAGCTGTATTCTATTTCAAGTCCTTATGTTGCCACTTGTATTTGCATTGTCATCAAATTTTTTCTTTTGCATTATTTTGCTTTTTGACCGTTTCTAATATTTTGGGCATTTATTGTAAACATAGTTGATGCTCACATAGTACATTAGTAATTAAAACCTGCTGCATCTGTCTCATTTTTTTGTCTTCTTTTTCTAATTTTATGGAAAATATAACTATTCCCTTTTGCTAGAATATTAAGATTTATGTAGTCTTAGCTTCCTTTAAGTTTATATTATTCGTTCTCTTGTATATATACTTGCTTCTAGTAACAAGATCTAATTGTTAGTTGTCTTTTCAAGTTGTTGTATTTTAAAGTTCTTGTCTTTTTATTTCACAGTTACATACCATTCCCGATTTTCCATTTTGTTTTCTACTTTTCCTAAATTCCCATATGTCTTGGTTTGGAGTCATCTATTAAAATGAACTAAGTCTCCCATACAAAGTGTTTATTTAACCATTTTACTTCTTTTTTTGCAATAAAGGGCTATTTCTTTGATCCATCTTTCAAAACAATCACAAGATCTGACTGTTTCATTTTATTAAGTATCAGCAATTTGTCTGAATAATCCTGGAGGAAAAGTTATATTCCCTTAAGAGTTAGTAGATGATTTTGGGTCCAGCTTCTAAGTATGTTCTAGAATCATTGAATTTGTTGACTGGTCTATTATTATATGGAATTATCTATCTCACAGAACATGATGTGGTTTACAAAGGTTATCATCTGGTACTCTTGATTGGGACTTCTCGAGATGAAGCTTGTACTAAATGGTTGATCTTTACAAGTCATCAATATTATGATAACAGTGTCCTCTTTATGAGATATGAGGGGTGAAATATACACTGTATTTCTTTTGCTCACAAAACTATTACTTTGCTTACTATTCCAATTTTTAAACTTTGTCCTTTTAATCTTTGTAGCTTTCAAAAAGTGTCATCCATAAATTGTCGGATCATTTCCATACCCTACGCTGATAAATTCTATATGAGACATGGATGAAGCATCAGTATGATATGAATAACATTCTAAATGATGGCTCTGCGACTAAACTGAGAATATTATTCCATATCTTTTTTCTCTTACTTTCCCCCTTACTCAAAAAGGGCCAAGGCATTATAAATAATTGTAATTGGGTCATCACATTTTAATACTTCTTGGGCAAATCTCCATCATAGCTAGTGAGTTGTGTCTTGTATGGGCTTCCTAACATATATTGCAATCTTTTTAAATTTCTTATACTTCTACAGCTCCCGATGATCTTATAGTATTATCTCTTAAAAGCATTTTTAACGTTGTTTCCAAATGCATTAATTTATGGTAATGTCTCATTATACATATGAACATGATATTTGGCAAGAAATAGGATGTTTAAAATATTATAGATACAATCATTCAGATTTATTCTCCACCTACTTAATTTCCATTTCTGATAGTTTCATTTGAAAGATCTATATTGTATATATCTGACTGGCTGGTTGTGTTAACTCGCATATTGTCCGTAAAATCTATATGCTTTCTGCATTTATGTATTTGTGATTATGTTACTTATGTTAGCTGTTACCTTTTAACGAGTAATCACTGATAAAAATAATGAAATATGCTCTTACTTGGTAGGTTCTGTCAAACTGATATAAAGGACCTTGCAAACTCACTTTCTTAACTAGTAAGCCACCACGTATTCAGAGTCAACAAAGGCCTTCGCTTTATCGTCTATTTTTTCTGCGAGTAACAACTTATTCTCTTTAAGGTGCTTGTTATATTTTACCTTTAGCCCTTCTTTTTCAGCGCTATCGGATTTGCCGTAGGCTAAGCACTCGTCGCATTGATTTATGAGCGGTTTAAAGAAAGATATGTTAAATTCATTCTTGAATATTCTTTTATACATTTTGTACCCACCGCACAAACGCAGCTCATCAC
>JABUQX010123622.1:32500-33991 GCA_015478945.1 Trachelipus rathkii | reverse complement strand
TCATTTATTCTCAATCACCTCATAGCTATTCACATATTCTCTCATCCTCTCATTTTCTCCTCTCTTGATGTAGAAAAATTACAATATTCTGCCATACCTATCCCTCTGTTGTTCCTTTCCATATTTTTTATCCAGTTCTTCAAGTATCTTTTTACAAATTTCCTCATTTCCTAAACCATCCAACTCAATATCACAGACACCTTCAAAAGCTTTCTCTTCTAAACTCAACAAACTCTCACTTCCGTTCTCTCTCTGCCCTCTCTAAATCATCTCTCTGTGCTCTTCTCTGCTCCTGCTTAATCTTCCCTCTTCTTATCCTCTTCTATATTATTCTTTTTCTTTTTTCTCTCTCTCTCTCTCCCTGCTTCTCTCCCATCCTGTCCTCTCTTCTCTCTCTCTCTCTCGTCTCTTGCTCCCTCTCTCTCTCTCTCTCTCTCTCTCTCTCTCTCTCTCTCTCTCTCTCCTCTCTCGCTCTCCTCTTCTCTCTCTCTCTCTCCTCTCTTCTCTCCTCTCTCTCTCTCTCTCTCCCTCTCTCTCTTCTCTCTCTCTCTCTCTCTCTCTCTCCTCTCCTCTCTCTTCTCTCTCTCTCTCGTCTCTCCTCTCTCTCTCCTCTCTCTCTCTCTCTCTCTCTCGTCTTCTCTCTCTCTCTCTCCTCTCTCTCTCTCCTCCTCCTTCTCTCTCTCTCTTCTCTCCCTCTCTCTCTCTGATTTACGGTGTGATTTCCTTTCTCTGATATTAGCTTCAAAATTTAATTCAATCTTCATACATAAAATCAATTTAAAAAGCTATGCTAACCTCTATTTTAGATAATTAACTACCTCGGTAATTACAGATTTTATTTTCTGAGATTAACTCAAAAAATTGTGGAGTGTTAATTTAACTCAAAATTTGAGTTATAATTTCATATAGTTCAGATTAATTTTGAGGGTCATCTGAATTCAAATTTTTTAATTAATATACACTCTTTCTAGGATTACAGTATGTGCTTTTATTTCAGAGGATCAACTCAAAACAAAATATTGTTCATACTATACAAATAATTTGATAGTTTTCTGCCTCAATTTGAGTCTATTTAATTTAATTTTTCATAGTTTACTGTCGTGTGATCGAAGTGCAATGTCTAAGTGATTAACTCAAAAATTTTGAATTTAATTGTTAGGCAAGCAATAAAATTTGAAGGTCTTGGAACGCAGTTTGAAGTAAATAATCTCAAATTTTAGTTCATTAACTTTCTCGGAATTCACATTGCCAGAAAAAGTTACTTACTTGTTGAAGCTCTAAGACTTCCATTAGTATAGGTTCTCCTGAATGGGTATTTGCCTCCAAAATACTTCCATTACTTTTCGGGGCTTCAATGCTGGTGATATCGCTTCCTTCATCACTCTGACGAGAAACAAACCACAAAATGAATAAATAAATAAATAAATAAATAAATAAAATAAGTAAACTTCTATTCGCCTTATATTATATTATAAAAGAGGGCCTTATGAA
>JABUQX010123622.1:0-10000 GCA_015478945.1 Trachelipus rathkii | reverse complement strand
TATCGATGTTTAACTAAGGTCCATTTGAAGATTTCTATTCCTGCATTTCGCTCGATCAAACCAGATCGATCGAGTCAGGATCCGGATCAGTCAGATCATCCTGGATAAATCTTAATGGAATAAAAACAAGAAAGATCTATAGTTAAGCGTTCTGCGTACTTTGAATAACAATCAATTATAAAAATAATGGAACATTAAATAAATTATGACCGGTCGATATTTCAGAATAAACAAACCGAAAATTATTAGTCGATTCCAGCCGAAACAATAAAGGTAAATTAAGTCGAGGTGGTCGGAGAAAACAAAGTCGTTCATAGGTTAAAATATTGGTTTAAAGAATAAAGCTGTCTCATTCATAGATAAATTGGTCGGATCGTCTAGCTATATCTTCAAGAGCAATAAACGGTGAAATCATACTGAATGCTGCTTCAAATGACATGACTTACACGGGTGAGCTTGTTCTATTTTGTAGTTTGGTTGCCGATACATTTAGAATAGTCAACAGAATTAGAATGAAGCGGCAATTTTGGATTTGAGGTTGGCAGATTGATAAAGATTCTAAACTATAGAGGAGAAAATTCTGAAAGATTTCACATTATTCGCCTAACATCCGCCTTTGGATTAAAAAAATTGAAGTTAAAAAAAAAAAATAGTACAAAAAAAATTAAGGTTTATTGTCGTCTTGCTCAAACGTTTGAGATTGTTTTGAAAAAAAGATGAGGACTAGAGTAAGAAAAATCATCCATCAGGAGCAAGGAGGTAGCTCTTTTACTGGCGCAGCCACTCTCCACCTGGATGTCCTTCCATTCCATTCCCTTCCCCGCTCCATTTTCCTTCCTTTCGTCTCAAACCATATTCCCCCATATCTATAGACTAACCATTAAGCAAAGAATCAAAGAACTTTCCAACTATATATATATATATATATATATATATATATATATATATATATATATATATATATATATATATATATATATATATATATATATATATATATTTTTATATATACTCACTCTCTTTCTCACTATATCTTCATATATATATGCCTCTCATATATGCCTCTACCTATACTCACTATATATATATATATATATATATATATATATATATATATATATATATATATATAAATTGTAAAGGTCCAAATAGTTAATAAATTAGCACAAATTCAGCGTAAATATCAGACCCCCCACCGAGATCCTTCCCGGTCCTATATGAATTTTAAAGGTGAAGGATACTATTCCCTTATATTATTTATTTTACCATTTTTCTTCTTTGTCATTCGTCTACAAGAGCTTTAATGCTGGACCAAAAGTCTCTCTTAAGGAGCCTTTCCCAATAGGCAATGTTTCATTGAATTCGATACTTAAAATAATTTACAGCAATTTCGTTATCAATATTAATCATAATATTGGGTAATTTTATTTGTTCAGTGACTAATAATGTATATGGCTTATTTTCATATACTTGACTCAAAAAAATATATATAAAAAATTAATATATATATATATATATATATATATATATATATACTATATATATATATATATATATATATATATATATATATATATTTATCTAATATATGTATAAAATATAATAATATGTATGTATGTAACATATGTAATATAATTTTGGGGTTGGTTTGAAAAGTTTTAATTGCTAGAATTGATTATACAACGATAGTCAGGTGTCGATCGATGTTAATGGATGTATGTTCCAGATATCTTTCCTGCCCATCCTTAGAACCTCCCATATGAACCGCTGGTTCGATTAAGTTGGAATCGGTGGCAAATAGGTCCATTCCTTTCCTCTCCTCTCTCCTCTTCCTCTTTCCTCTCCTCTTCTCTCTCTCTCCCTCTGCTATATACTCCTCTCTCACTCCTATATATCTTTCTCTCACTATATACTCTTTCCTTGTCCAACCTCTGTTTAATTATTATATATATATATATATATATATATATATATATATATATATATATATATATATATATATATATATATATATATATATATATATATATATATATATATCAACCCACCTCCTTGTCCAACCTTTCTGTTAAGATTCTTCTTGGAATTGGGAGATATCTGTACAGGGGACAGGTCGGATGTTCAGAGACAATTATACGATCACCCTCCCTGCTCGCTTGTCACCCTACTGATTCGTAAGTCTCCTAAAAGTAAAAAAAAAAGAAAATCATTCGTTCATTACTTGATTCTTTGTATTAAGCCCCGCCCATTTTTTTTTGTGCGAGTTTTATCAAAATAAAAAAGAATGGTTATTTGTTTTGTGAAATTCAAGAAGGAGCAAAACTTTTTTGGAGCTTATATTTTTTAATCCCATTTCAGTGAAAATGTAATTTAATATATATATATATATATATATATATATATATATATATATATATATATATATATATATATATATATATATATCCTATATATATATATATATATATATGTCTCTCTATATATATATATATATATATATATATGTAATAGATGTTTAATAATAAAATTAAATGTTGCTAAGAATATTTAGTTCTTGGAAATGTAAACATAATAAAGTTTTATCAAAATTTGGAGAATTCCAGGCAAAGATATGGGATAGAGAGAAATCTTTTTTAGAGGTCATTTAGTGGACCATAGAGTAGAGGAAAATGACGACGGCAAAGATAGGGTCAGTTGAGGACAATCAATGAGAATATGGTGAAGATTGCAGGAAATGGTTTAGGTTCTGGTATGTAGTGGCTATAGTGATGTTGGTGGCCGATGCGGAGGAGTCCAAGTATCCCCTCGTGCAAGTACTTCCGTCGGTGATAGAAAGATCACTCGCCAATGTTCGGCTTTACACTTCTAAGTTTCGCCCTCGCTGATCACTTGCCCAGCATTCCTGCCAGTAAGACCGGAGGCCTTTTCGGAGAGCTGGATACAAATCAGTTGTTGGGAGGTGCGCATGTTTGGTGGTCATCTAGAATGAGTTGTAGAGATTTAACGTTTAACTAGTGAAGTTACAGGAATGGGCGAACTATATATAAGGGTTAGGTTCGCGGGAGAAATGTGGCAGGTTCTTCGATTCCCTTTTATCTTAAAAATTACTGCTGAGGTTTTTGTGGGGTGAGAAATGAAAACCATGGGAGTTACCCCATTGTGAAATATTCTCAATAGCTGGTTGAAGTGCCTTCTGAAATGGCAGCATAGCTCCTGTATGTATGGGTCATCTACATAGGAGAAAAAATTTACCGTCGATGGGATAGAAGTAACGATGTCATTGAATCCGAGAGCAAATAATAATACATTTAGAACACCGTACTGAGGAACACCTTCATTCAGAGTATAGCGGCGTGATAGAACAAAAGATAATCGAATATGGATGGATCTATTTGACAGAAGACATTTAATAAGGAGCTGTCCTCGGAAACCAGGCGAGTGGAGTTTAAGGAGGATCCCAGTTCTCCATGTTGTGTCGTAAGCTTTTCAAGGTCAAAAATGACACCAAGAGCCATCCCACCAGAAGACTTCCAGGATGTCATGATCCAGTTTTTTAACATAGGATCCGCAGTCGAACGTTTTACGGAAATACGGCGGTTTTGAAAAAAAAGCCTGGCGACTATCTGAACAAAAAAGAAGGCGACCTGAAACCGTTTTCTTCATTAATTTACGAATATGTCAGGTCAACGAAACTGGTCTTTGGTTGTTCGCCAACTTCGGATCTTTCCTAAGTTTGGAAATAGGAATTACAAAGCTGTAGTTAAAATAGATGGAAAAGGATTCAATACAGATTCGTATACAGATCCAGCATGAACGCTGATGCAGATGGCTGAATATGCTAGTCATTATATACGAAAATCATGTGGGTCCAAGGGCATCATCTTTTGCGTTTCTTCAATTGCAGTTTGATACTCTGCAAAGTGTAAAAAAAAAGACGGTTATAAGAAATTATGATCTTCTTTCGCTATTAAAAGTCCGGAGTTGTAGTGGTAAATTCTCAATTTTGAAAGGCTTCAAGATAGCGAAAAGAGTTCGATGGCTAGAAAACTACCATAATGTATGTGAAACAGCTGCAGAACAGGGGCCCATGTCCAGTTTATATCAGGCCCATGGCAGGAGGACTGTGGGTGGTATTGGGCAACAAAATATTTTCTGCCGCAACTTTCCACACTGAAGAAAGGAGAAGTTGTGGAGTTGACAGTTGGTAAGTTCGAAAGTTTGTGTGCGTGTTTGGCGATTTTCGATGAGATCTCGCAGTAGCTGCTTTAAAGATAATCACATTTGAGGCGGTGCCGGTCCTTTTGTATGACCTATAGAGTTTTTTCTTCTCCCGGTTAGCTTATATGCACACTCTTGGGACCACCAAGCGGTTGCCGAACGCCTACCTGTGGAAGAACACGGGATGCAAGCTCCTGCTGCTGTGATGATAACTTACTGGAAGAAGTTAAAGGCAGTATCAACAGTCGGAAACCGCTTATTGAAGGGAGAGAGTGGGACAGCTGTACCCTGATGAAAAGGAGACCACTCTGCTCGGTCATAACGCTAGCTGGAATTGTGTTTTAACATTGAACTCGGTGCAATTTCATTTAAGGCAATTGGGCAATGGTCACTGCCGTATAAGTAATCTTAGCGGGACCAGATGAAGCGATCCATGAGAGAATGGAGAGGAAGAAGTGTGTGTGCCTAAACGTTCATATGTGGGGAGTCCGATGTTAAGGTATCCCATGGAAAAGAGGGTTAGGATACCAACAAGGATCTTAGACTTAGACGAGATGACAGAGTCTCCCCCATAAGGGGTGACGAAAATTGAAGTCTCCCAGTATAACAACCGGAGTGGGGAGTTGCTTAAAAGGGTAGGCTAAGTCAGTCTTAGTAAACTCCTTACTGTGAGCTAAGTAGATTGAACATATAGTGAGATCGATAGACAAATGAATACATGCTGCCACTGCATGAAGTCTAGTTCGAAGAGGGACTAGAGAATAGGGATAGACTTATGAATGAAAATTTCTGCGCCTCATCTATCATTGTGACGTCTTTCTGTAGAAGTTAGCTGCGATTTATTCCGACGGTTGGAAGAAGTCGCGATAACATAGTTGAAGTTTCTGCAAACATATGCACTTTGGTGCACATATGTTAATTAGTTGAATAAGTTCTTCAAACTTAGAGTAGTAGCCACGACAATTCCATTGAAGGAAGGTGGCCATGATTTGTTGTTATTTATTATGAGGATAGTCATTTTGAGACAATTGTTTCTATGTGACTATACTGATAATATTGGAGGTGGATACAGATGAGGAGGAAAAACTGATACGTGGGTCCCGACGAGGAGGAGTCATAAATCCTGATGGTAAGGAATAGTCGTACAACAGAGATTTTGGTCGTACGACCGTTTTTGGGGAGAATTTTCTGTAATATTTGGTAGAGGGACTTTGCCATGAAAGCGAAGTAAGTTTTCAAGAGAGTCCATGTTATTATGTGAACTTTGTTGGTCGTTGGAAGGTCAACTAGGGTGCTTATGTTTGGGAATAGGAACGATATTAGTATTGCCAAGTAAGCAAGATTTAGAATTAATGGAGGAATATGGGGCTGTTTCCATGGGAAGGAAGGAAGATGTTACAGGAAAAGTGTATCTTTTGAGAGGTTGTTGGTGTTGAGATATTGAGATCCTTTGGGTTGCGAAAGTTTTATGCTGAAGACTTTGTCAGTGAGTCATCAGGTGCGTTATTTTGGGGAGACTGTACAATTTTAAGATGGGAGATTTCTGGGTGACCTTTCATGCCGCCAACAGATTCCAGAACTGGCTTGAAGCGTTTGCGATGTTGCGTTGTACGGTTTGATTTTTCCATTTACCTGCCTCGAAAGTGCAGGAAGCATTAGAAAGAGTGGGTCGTCACATCAGCTGTATTTGGAAACTATAATCCATTTCATCAGCTAAGGTAGTGGTTTTCAAACTGGGCTGCGCGCACCCCTTGGGGCCCGTCTCGAAATACCAGGGGTGCGCGACAAGCGTGAAAAAAAACATAGAATTTTGTTGCTGATGGATTATTGCCACCGCCTAGGTCGTTTCGAAGGATTCAAACAGAATAAGGGTCCATAAATAATAATAATAATAATAATAATAATAATAATATAATATTGTGGGATCGGGTCATGGACTATTTTTTTTCTTAAGGGACCGCCACTAAAAAAAGTTGAGCCACTGAGCTAAGGCATAGAAACCTTTGGGGAGTGCTGAGAACGGAAATTCGAAAGAAGAGCTATAGGAAGTTTCAGAAGAGCTGGAATAATCCTGCAGGCTATCAGAGGATTTGTTGGGGGAGGTGTTCAACATCTGTGGTTGTTTGGGTACAAATTCTTGATGTCAATGCTTTTGTCTCAGGAATAGACTTATGGCGAGGCCTCTTCTGAGTTGCATTTTTTTTTTTTATAATTGGGGTCGGTGTGTTCTGCTTTAGATATTCAGATGTTTTATACTTTAGCGAGTAATCTTTGCCTTGTGTTTAATCTTTTGTTTCTGTTAGGGACATCTTTCTCATGAGTTGGAATGATGGCGGGAGACGGATTAGGGGAAAAAGACGCAGGCCTCTTACGTGAGTTTGATGAGCTCATCGGGGGGTTATGAGGTAGAGTATCTTGGCAGGAAATGCTATCCAAGATATGTGGAGGATGAACAGACTGAAAGCTAGCACTCGGGGTAGGGCTGTTAATGGCATTTTGGGTGGGAGATTGGATTGAAGGCTGTTTTTAGACTATTTAAATAGTCGACAATATAGGCAGTGCAGGTTACAGTAACTTTTTGAGTCTCTCTGGGACTGGGGGAAGAGTTCTACTGGAATGGAGTTGCGGCGATGCGTTGAAAAGCAGAGATGAGGGGCAAGGTGCTACTGCAATTGTGGCATAGGATTGCCTTGATGTTGTAGGATATTGATTTGAACTAGTGTATGCTCCGATCTCCCGCTCAGATTTTTCATATGGTGCATAACTCCAAAACCTCCTGTTCAAACAGGAAAGACGGACATTTAAGGAAAGATGCACTGTGTGGGTCCTCCTCAGCTTTTGCAAAGTGGTGTGTTTTCACAGGGAATGGGAAATTCTTCTCCACAGACTACGCATATATCATACGTCCCCTACAGTATTTTCGGGGATGACCAAACCGCTGGCATTTAAAGCAACCTCCAGGTCGAGTAAGAAACGTACGAACACTGTAGCTTGTAAACTCAATTTTCACCTTAGTAGGTGGAAAAGGGGTGTTAAAAGTCAGCAGTAAACGAGGATTTGGGGTTTCAGGCGAGTTCCGACGTGGGGGAAATCTGTAAATGTTAGTAACAGGAATTCGTTTCTGCTGTAGATTCTTAGAATGACGGCAATATCTTCGTCTTTCTGCTCTAAGTGCCTTTGGATGTTTCTTTTTCATCAGGAGTAGAAATGAGGGGGATGTTTCCGAGAGAAGTTAAGGATGACAAGATAAGAACTTTGATTCCGGGTAGTAGCTTGAACTAGAAGGGACCCATTCCTCATTAACGTGACTGGACGGTCTTCAACTCCTAAAGCTTTCAAATGCACCGCTAAGAATGATGGTTCTTTGCTCAGTAAGAGCTTTGGAGGTGGTGGATCACAATAAGCAATACATCGGGAATGATGTATCAGCTGGCATTCCGAAGGGGGAGCAGTATATGGAGTAAACAATTGAGAACGACTTTGACGGGGGGCATTTTTTCGGGGTTGCCCCGACCATTTGGGCAACTGGGATTTCTCGGACGTGTCAGACGACTGATCGCAGAGGATAGACAGAGACCTTCCAGGTGAAGTGGAGGGAATCACGGCATTAATATTTGAAGTATAATTCAAAAGAGTAAGTCCATTAATCGGTGCCGGTTCGGTAATCGTTAAATCCATTAATTTCCGAGGAGAATTAAGGTTTTCATGGTATATTAAATCAAAGTGGTCACCAATCATGGATGGAAAAAGATCCAAACCTGGTGCTAGGTCGTGTGCACCCGAATCACGAACGAAGGTAAACGCGGTTCCACCTTCAGCACCAGATGAGGCCAGATGCCCCTCCCATAGGAAGGGTGTCATCAGCGTTCATTTACCTCTCAAACAAAAAAAAAAAAAAAAAAAAAAAAAAAGAAGGAAAGAAAAGATAGAAACTGTGGTGGAGGAAGTGGTGGATTGAAAAAAAAAAACAACATATTAATATGAAAAATAAGGGGAAAGGATACAAATGTCCATCCATCCCAATCTCCTCCTCTCCTCTTTCTGGTGTGTGTGTGTGTGTGTGTGGATATATATATATATATATATATAAATTCTTTATTTCTGAAACTGCATATTTCATTGAACAAAAGTCATACAGTGTACATTGAGTCTAATAATGACGGCTTAAATAAATAATCTAATCTATATATATATATATATATATATATATATATATATATATATATATATATATATATATATATATATATATATATATATATATCTCTTATATTATACCTATTTCGTCTCCAACTGAAAGACTTTCGGGAACAAAAAAATTTTGCACGGAGCCACCTTTTTCTAGAAAACATCTTCGGTCATCTGGAATATATATATATATATATATATATATATATATATATATATATATATATATATATATATATATATATACTACCATATATATATATCTCACTATATATATATATATATAGAGAGAGAGAGAGAGAGAGAGAGAGAGAGAGAGAGAGAGATTATATGCATTAAAAGAAATCTCTTAAAAAAATCACATTTTTTCCTTTTGATTATTTAAAAATTTATATCCCATTATTTTCTCCTTATTTTTGGAATATCTTTTTCAAGATCAAAAACATTTTCCTTTTCCTCCTAAGGAAATAAACTCTCTGTGGCTTCTTTATTATCTATTGTTCTTATTTTAACTTATTATTATTATTATTATTATTATTATTATTATTATTATTATTATTATTATTATTATTATTATTATTATTATTATTATTATTATTATTATTATTATTATTATTATTTATTATTTTTATTATTATTGTGTTATTATTATTATTATTGTTATCTGTTATTATTATTGTCACGAATTGTATTAAAATTATAGTTATGAGTTCTGACTATGTATCACATATTCGGTATTATATATATGCAATATATTATTTGGCCATTATTATTATATGTATATGTATTATGTATCTGTATGTATGTATATTATGTACCTTATTTTATATATATATATATATATATATATTTATTTATATCTATATATATATATATATATATATATATATACTTCTTCACTATATATATATATACAAATAAATATATATATATATATATATATATATATATATATATATATATATTAATAGTATAAAAAAAATTTATTAATAATAATAATAATAATAATAATAATAATAATAAAAATAATAATAATAAAAATAATAATAATAATAATAATAATAATAATAATAATAATAATAATAATAATAATAATAATAATAATAATAATAATAATAATAATAAAAATAAAATAAATATAAATATAAATATAAATATAAATATGTATTTATATTTAATATAAATTATTATTAATATTATTATTAATATTATTATTATTATTATTATTTATTATTGTATTATTATTATTCTTATTATTATTGTATTATTATTAATATTATTATTATTATTATTTATTATTATTATTATTATTATTATTATTATTGTGTGTATTGTATTGTTATTATTATTATTATTATTGTTATTGTTATTATTGTTGGTATTGTTGTTATTATTATTATTATATATATATGTATATCTTGCACTTCCCTTAATATGCATGGGTGCATGTTTAAAATTTATACAACTGTATGTATATATCTGTATATATATATATGTATATATATAATGTGTATGTGTAATAAAAAGGATTCTTTCAAATTTTAGGATTCAAAAAAAAAATTATGATTGAGGGGATAATGTGTGTATGTAGGGA
>JABUQX010123621.1:7500-10000 GCA_015478945.1 Trachelipus rathkii | reverse complement strand
AAAATAATAATAATAATTTAAAAAAAATCCGATTTTAGTTGATGCTATCTCCAGAAGTTACCATACGCGGATGCATATTTTTGAATGCGGATGAAGATGCATATTAATTATATATATATATTATATATTATATATATATATATATATATATATAATATATATATTATATAATTATTAATTATATATATATATATATATTATATATATATATTAGGTTAGGTTAGAAGTTTGTAATATATATATTATATATATATATTATATATATAATATATATATATATATATATATAAGTAATATATATATATATAATCTATAGTAAATATAATTAGGTAATTAAACATATACATTACAGTACGATTTTTTTTGGGATTAATCTGAATGATTGTTTTGGATGGGGTGAGTAGGAGCTTCAGATTGATAGTTTTGGGGGACCTGAATGGTTTGGATAGGTGATCAAAAAAGGGATGGTTAACAGGTGGTTTGGGGTGTCGGGAGAAAATGAGAATGGAAGGAAGGTGATTGATTCTGTGAGGAGAGAGGTATGTGCGTAAGAAGTATTACTTTCTTTAAACACAAGAGTATTTCAAAAGTATTACTAGAGTGGTTGTAGGTAGAGCTGGTTATCGAAGTGGAAAGTATGATTGATTTTTGCGTTGGTGAAGAAGGAAGATGTTGAAGTATGTGTTGGATGTTAATCAGTGAGGGGGTTAGAATGGGATTATAGGATCATTATGTTGTTCTATGTAAAATTTAAGTAAGTGGGGGCTTGGATGGAGAGAGGAAGGTGATACGAAAGGAAGGAGGTAAAATATGAGGTGAGAAGTTAAGTGAACAATGGTAATATGGAAAAGTTATGTAATAGCGCTCGCAAAGTTAAATTCAGTTGAATGTTACAGTTGAAACTGAACAAATCTGGGATCAAATGAAGGAAGCAATTGTTAGCAGTGCAAAAGAAGGTTATGTGGATGTGCTAAAGTAGAAGTAAGAATTGTAACAGTGAGTGGTGGAATTGAAGAGGTGATGCAAGCGGGTAAAAGTAAAAAAAGAAGTGGTTGAATGTACTAAAAAGCAAATGATGAATTCAAAAGAAAGATGCTTTGGAATTATTAAGGAGAAAAAAGAAAGAAATTACTAAAAGGTGCATTACGTAGGGAGAAAACAAGAGGCTAACATGAACAGTGGAAGGAGGATGAATGGGGACTTACAAGAGAATAGGAAGCTCTCTGGAAGGAAGCGCGAAAGTTAAGAATGAGAATAAGGGGAAACTGCTTAGAATAATGAATAGGGATGGTTCTTTTGTAACTGATTGGAAATGAATCGTGAGGGGTGTGGAAAGATCCATTTCGAAAATCTTCATATATTAAACAGTAATGAAGAAGGTAGATGGGTGAATGTGTGTGCGGTTGATGGTGCAAGAAGGAATTGGTATTTTGGGGATGAGCGTTTATTAGCAAGAGATGAGGTAAATGGGTAGAGTGAGGAAGTTTGAAAAATGGTAAATCCTCAAGGTATAGATTTTGAAATACTTGGTGTGTGAAATGATAAAAAACGGAGGCGAGATGGTGTATGACTGATTGAGTTGTGTAATAAAGCGTTATGGAGGGTATAGTTCCGAGGATAGAGAGAGCAGTGGATAGTACCCTTATATAAGGTAAGGGAGATAAGGGAACTGTAGAAAAATTATAGAGGAATTTGTTTATTGAGTGTTGAGGAAGATATATGCTGGTATTTTGGGTCTCGAAAAGTTGTTGTCGAGTGAGTGAAGACTGAATTGGTGAAAAACAAGGGTGGCGTTGCGTGCGATTTAGGGAGTGGGTGAAGAGGGATATGTGGATCGAAGCTTTACATTTGAAACAAATGATTGAGAAAATGAGGAGGAAGAAGAATAAATTTATTTAGGTTTTATGGATTTGCACAGGCGTATGATAGGGTTAATAGGGAAGCTCTTGGGCAGGTGTTCTGTTAGTGATATATGGGTGTTGGTGGTATTGTAGGGAGTTTCCTGAATTGATGAAATTCAAAAGATGTTATGACGATAGTTAAGTCGTGTTGTAAGAATAAATGGTGTCAAAAATTAATGGTTGTCAAAAGTGGTTGGTTAAGATTAATATCGAGTGAGTGAGGCAGAGTTGTTGTTGTGTCTTCTTGGTTTTTATTCAATTTGTATATGGTGGGGTTATGAAAGATTTAGAGGGGTGACCAGAAAATGGTATTTAGAATGATGGAGAATGGGAGAGATGAGGGGAGGGTGCCCTACCTATTAAATGCGGATGATTTGGTTTTGGTAGAGAAGTTTGAAGAGAGTTTAGGAGGATTGGTAGAGAGATTTGGCAGTGTGTGTAAAAAGGAAGGGTTTTGAAAGTAAACGTAGAAAAGAGTAAGTCATTGTTGTTGAGTGAGGATAGTCTCAGTGTGTGAGTTATTGTTTAGATGGTGAGCCAGCTGGAAACAGTGTCGAGTAATATTTAGGGTAATATGTTGGATGAGAAGGGAACGGATT
>JABUQX010123621.1:0-2500 GCA_015478945.1 Trachelipus rathkii | reverse complement strand
TTAATTGCCGTATGTTTGTATTAGGGCTGGCTGACGCACCAGGTGCGGTGCTGTGCGGTGCGGTGCGGTGCGGTGCGGTGCGGTGTGGTGCGGTGCGTGCGGGGCGGTGCGGTAGGGCACACAATTCTAGTGTCCCTGTGCGGTATGTGGTGCTATAAGCATTGAATCTCTGAGATGCGGTGCGGTGCGGCTAGACAAAAATGACTTTTGGTGCGGTGCGGTGCGGGGTGCGTTTACTCTGATGCGGTGCAGTGCGATGCTCAAAATTTCGGAGCTCAGTCAACTCTAGTTTGTATAATTGACAAAGCTTTTAAAGTTCATGTATTCTGGTGAATATTTTGACAACCCTTTGAGTTTCATATATTTTGGTAATTTTAGGATAGTTAGGAATTGTTAGGTTGGTTAGGTTAGGTTAGGTTAGGTTAGGTTAGGTTAACTGTTAATTTTGATTTCCGGTCGATTTTTATTATTTCATCTAATGTCTTATGGAATTCTAATGTGTTTTCTAGAGGATTTTTAGGCTGAAGGTCTTTTAATGGTGGATTGTTTCTTTTTAATCGCTTCTCTGCATGCTCCAATTTCCCATTATTTGTCAAATTTGACTTCTTCATCTTCATCTGATAAGATACCACAAGGGAGGATTCCTGAAACTGCTAAACTATCTAACTCCGACCTAAATTTCTGTTCGATAGTGTTTATTCATTTCAAGTCTTAGTTCACATAGAGCATTCCTAGCTTTTAATATCAAATCTTCAGTTCTGAGGAAGATTCTGAACTGTGTATCAACAAAGATGCCCGACAAATATATTTTGTTTTCAGGTTAACATTCTTTCCCTTCTTTACATGTTAATTTTTTATGTCATTTGATAAAATCCTTTCTCTATAAAAAAATTTCCTGCAGTCAAGACTTCTGATTGAATATTTTTTGTTGTAAAGTATATGAATTGTTTTAAATTCTTTTAAGTTTTCGGTTGTTCCCATGACTATCCGGAGAGACAAAGTTCAGAGTAACAGGCAGCAATCATACTAATATAGTCTTTTAGTTGCAGAAGCCTTTCGAGCATAAGACATGTACTTCCCCATCTTGTCTCTGGATCTAATGTTACCACTTTTCCAGCTTGACGCTTTAGAACTTCCATTAATTTTGGGGTACATTCTGCTTTGCTATTTGTCTCATAACTAACTAAGGTTTGCTTGCATATTACTGGGAAACCATCGCTAACTGACAAAACTGCAAAAATTATGAACTCCACACCTCATGTGTACAATGTTATCATCGGAACATAGTCTTTCATAGTTTTATCAAGTTCATTCTGAAAACCATTACTTCTTCGTTTTGACATTCAATAAAATCAGTATCACATTTACCAGCTTCCTGTTCCTCATCCTCATTGTTCTTATTTAATTTTTCAATCGTACTGATCATCTTTGATGCGTCATCCGTAACTAAGCTAATTACTTGCCTCTTATTATTTCGAATTCTTCTAAAACGTCAATAACAAGTTCTTGGATATATTAGCTGAAATGTTGCGATTTGGTATCTCTTACTGCTATCGTTTTAGTAATATTGTTTTTATTTTCGTTCACCTATGTATTAATAGCAAATAGTTTAGCTTTGCCTTGTGCAGAATCCATTTTTAAATGCAAGCGTCCCTTTAAGCAATTTTTTATCTTCCCATCCGCTTCTTCTAGAACTATTTTACGAATATTTTCCCCTTCTAAAGGAACTTCCAGTTTCGAAGCGGTCTTCACACAGTGCTTTAAATCCTGGTCTTGCAAAAACACCTAATGGGTCACTATCTTTAACAATCATTATAATCAATTGTATTTATTTGTATTTCAATTTTCACTTTACATAGACAAATTAATTTTTGACAATTTAAAAAGTTTCCACTTTAGTTTAAGTTTTTGAAAATAAAGTTTATCCTGAATATCATTTTCTTCACCTCTTTTAACAATTACAGTAATGTCTCGATGAGAGCGTTTTAAATGTCGCATTAATTTAAATGATCCAGTAGATGTATTGTGACCCCTCATGAGTAACTGGTGCACATGGTTCGGTAAATTCTTTTAAGCATGATCGAACTGTTTCCCATCAACTGTGTTAACTATTTCATATTGACAAATGTAATTACTTTTATCTTCAGAGCGAGTAAAACATTCAAGTACATGAGTTGTTTTCGATTTTGATTTAGTTGACTATGATTTTTCTAAGGATATTAAACTTAATTAATTAAAGTTATCTATAAAAGTATAGAACCTTTTTCATTATTGAATAATAAATATACATAAAAATTTCTGAAAAAGAATATATATATATATATATATATATATATATATATATATATATATATATATATATATATATATATATATATATATATATATATATATATATATATATATATATATATATATATATATATATATATATATATATATATATATATATATATATATATATATATATATCTATATATAATATATATATATATATACT
>JABUQX010123620.1:45000-50000 GCA_015478945.1 Trachelipus rathkii | reverse complement strand
TATATTATATATATTATTATTATTATTATTATTATTATTATATTATTACATATTATGTTATTATACACAGGTTATATTGGTTATATTAGCATATATATATTATTATTATGTTATATAATATATATATATATATATATATATATTATATAAAGATATACATATATATATTATTACATACATATATTATATATATTATTATTATGTTATACATATGCTATATACATACATTATGTACATTTGGTTATTATTATATGTTATTATGAGCAAAGATATAAGATACAGTTATGCTATATATATATATACATACATACATGTATATGATATTATTATTATTATTATGGGTTGGTTACAGCATAGTTTAATGGTTGGCTGGCTATTATTACATGATACGCATATATATATATATATTACTGTTATATGTTGCTGTTGGTTATTACATACATATGTTATTAAGCATAAATGTTGCATACATACATATTGGTTATTGCTGCTGGTTAAGTTGTTATATTATTATTACATATTATTACATACTATGTTATATTATTACATATAATATTGTTATTATTACATATATATATATATATATATACATATTAAGATATTACACATGTTATTGTTGTTAAGCAGAAGCATATATTATATTACAAATATTATTATACAAATTACATATACATATACATATTATTATTTTTGTTATGTTATTATTATTATTACAAAGATATATATATACATATTATATATATATATATATATATATATATATACATATTATTATATATTATATAAATATATATACATATTATGATATATATATATATAGTATATATATATATATATTATTATTATATTATTATATTATATTATTGTTATTATATATAATATATATTATAAGTATATATATTATTATTATATTATAAATTATTATTATATATATATATATATTATATTATATATACATATTATTATTATATATATTATTATTATTATTATTATATATATATATTATTGTTATTATTATTATATATTATTATTATTACATATATATACATATATATTATCTATATATATATAAAAATATTATTATATTATATTATGTTATTATTATTATTATTATTACATACATATTATATATATATATATTATTGTTGTTATTATTACATATTATGGCGCTATTATATGTTACTTCCATATTATTTCATTCGTGCCCAATATTATTAGGAAGACCCATTAATGAATTTTATTATTGATATTATTATATTATATTATTATTATTATTGTTTTATTATATTATTATTATTATCACATGTGTTATTATTACATTATACATAAAAATTATGTGTTATTATCATATTAAATGCATATAGACACCATTTACATAGGTTATATATATATTTTATTAATATACATATAAACATATATATAAACATATATATATTATTATTATTATATTATTATTATTACATATTATTATATTATTATAATACATATATTATTATTATTACATTATTATTATTATTATTACATCCCAGGTATTCTTAATACAATGTAATTACTGCAAATTTTGCTATACTTATGCCTTAATATATATATTACATATATTATTAAACATATATTATTACATATATATGATATTATTGCTATTATTATTGGTTACATATATGATATAAAGAGCAGAAATATATTATTGTTATTACATATTATATACAGTTATATATATGCTATTATTAGTTATACATATATTATTATTATTATTATTATTATTATATATTATAGTTATTATTACAACATATTATATATATATGTAACATATATATTATTATATATTATTGTTATTATTATATTACATATTATTACATATTATTATTATACATATTATATTATTATTATTATTATATTATTATTATG
This sequence comes from Trachelipus rathkii, assembly GCA_015478945.1. NCBI lineage: Eukaryota > Metazoa > Arthropoda > Malacostraca > Isopoda > Trachelipodidae > Trachelipus > Trachelipus rathkii. The sequence continues at coordinate 48,095 of JABUQX010123620.1, read as the reverse complement.
TTATTATATTATTATTATTATTAGTTATTTATTTATATATATATATATATTATATTATTATTATTACATATTTATTATTATTATATATATATAATATTATTATTATTATTATTATTTATACATAAATACATACGTAAATATTATGAAATATGTAGAATGTGAATATGTTTATGCATATACGAATATTATTATTATTATTATTATTATTATATTACATATATTGTATTATTATTGTTATTAGTTATTATTGTTACATATTATTGGTTGGTTAATGTTATTGTTAAGAAAGAGTTGATACATTATTATTACATATTATTAAATATTATTACAGGCATACATATACATACATACTATGTTATATATATAAAGAAGAGTACATATTATTTATATTATATATTATTTATTATATTATTATATATTATATATATACATATATTATTATTATTATATACATATATATTTCATGCATGCATGTATATGTGATATATAGCATAATATTATTGCTGTTACATATATTATTGGGTTATATATATATATTATTATTATTATTAGTTACTATTATATATAAAGTTATTATATATATTATTATTATATATATATACATATATATTATATATATAGTTAGTATATATTATTATTACATATATATATTATTATTATACTATATTACATATATTACATATATTATTATATTATATATTAGTTATTATTGTTATGGTATATATATTATTATTATTATTATTATTATTATACATATATTATATATATTATTTATATATATATATACATACATGAATTAATACATATACAAATAATATATTATATAATATTATTAATGTTATTATTATATTATATTATTGTTATCATAAATTATTATACATATATATTATATATATTATTATTATACATTATAAATATATTATTACATGTACATATAATATATTAACTTACATACATATTATTGCATATTATTACATATATTATTATTATATACATATTGATTTTGTATTATATTACATATTATTATATTAGAAAGGTGATTACAGTATATATTGTTATTATTACATATTATTGTGTTGCTGTCCTCACATTGGTTACATATTACATACACATATTATTATTACATATATATATATTATCTATTATTATATTAGTATTATATTATTATATTGTTGTTATTATTATTGCTATTATATGTGGCATACATACATATATATACATACTATTACATATATTGGTTATTGGTTGCATACATATATTATTGTTAAGGTTGTTATTAGTTATTATTGTTATTCACATATATATTATTATATATATACACATATATTTATACATACATATATGTTGTTGTTGTATATTATTACATATATACATATATATATTATTGTTGAAAGATATTATTATTATTACATATTATTATATTATATTATTAGATTATATATATATATATATATATATATTATATCTGTATATATATATATATACATATATATATATATATATATATATATATATATTATTATTATTATTATTATTATTATATTATTATTATTATTATTATTATATTATTATTATATATTATTATTATTACATATATAAACGTATATATATTATATTATATATACATATATTATTAAGATATATATATATATATATTATTATATTATATATATTATGTTATATATATTTATTATATTATTACATTATTATTATTATACATTATTTATTATTGATACATATTACATTATAGCAGTTGGCATAAAGGATGCCAGTTATTACATTATGTTATACAGTTACATATTACATACATATTATTGCTATTATCTACCTATGCATATATTATTGTTGTTATTATATTATTATTATATGCTATTATTATATATAGATATATATTATATACATATTATATACATATATTATAACATATTATTATTATATATATAATATTATTATTATTATTATTATTAAATTAGATATTATTATTATTATATATTATTATTATATTATATTATTATTATTATTATTATTATTATATATATATATATATATATATACTCTTATGTATATGTATATGTATATGATATTGTGATATATATATATATATATATATATATATATATTATATATATATATATATATATTATATATATATATATATATTATATATTATTATTATTATTATTATATATATATATATACGAATATATATATATATATTGTTGTTTTTATTATTGTTATTACATTATTATTATTATTGTTATTATTATTATTGTATATTATTATATTATTATTATTGTGCATATCCATCCATATTTACATATATATATATTATTATTGCTATATACATATTATACATACATATTGGCTATGTTGTTATTACATATTATTAGCTGGCTACAAGTGTGGTGCTGTACATATACATATTGTTATTATTATGTTATACATATCCTCATTATAATATGGTTGAAGAGTTGGTTATTATTATTATTGTTATTGTTGGTTATACATATACATATTACATATACAAATACATAATAGATACACACGCATGCACATTTCACAATTTATTATATTACATTATTACATATTATAACTACTAATATACATATATATATACATACATTACATACATTGCTACATATTATTATATATATTATTATTATTATACATATATTATTACATATATTATTATACATATATATATATTATTGAAGAAGATATTATATATTATATATTATATTATTATTATATTACATATTACATATTATTATTATATATATCTTTTATTATTACATATTATTATTATTATATTATTATATATATATATTATTATATTATTATTATTGATATTATATATACATATTATTACATATTATATATTACATATTATATATTATTATTAATATATTATTATATTATTATATATATAGCATAAATCATATATATATATATATATATATACATATATATATATATATTATTATTATTATTATTATATGTATATATATATACATATATATATTATTATTATATAGATGTTATTATTAATATTATTATACATATTACATATATATGCATATATACATACATATATA
>JABUQX010123620.1:37500-40000 GCA_015478945.1 Trachelipus rathkii | reverse complement strand
ATATATATATATATATATATATATATATATATATATATATATGTTGACTTTTTAATATTTTTTGGGTTCACTAAGGCAAGTAGGCGTTGCCTACTTTGAATACGATCGGAACTTTAAATACTTTCTCGCCTGTAATACTAAATTTTGAAATGGTATATTATTTCGACACTTACTGTGGAACTCGAACTTGAAGATCTTTCACACGGCCAGGCCCCCAGACGAAATAATTACCCCACAAAATATTACTTGATTTATTGCCTGATGTGATAGTAACCTCCTTACCATAGAGAATAAAACAATACCTGTAGATTCTTTTACCTTGAATAATTAGCCTTTAACTTACAAACCAAAATCGTATGATGAAGGAAGATAGAGTATCAAATCGTAAATGGTTTCGTATATATATACATATAATATAAATATATATGTATATAAATATATATATATAGTAAGAGAGAGAGACACATAAATATATATATATATATATATATATATATATATATATATATATATATATATATATATATATATATATATATATATATATATATATTATAAATAAAAAATATATATGTTATATATATATAATATGTTATATATATGTTATTGTTGTTATATATATATGTAAATATACTATTATTATTATATTTATTATTATTATACATATATATATATATTCATATTATTATTGTTGTTATAAAGGTTATTATTACATATTATTATTATTACATATATTATATAAAAAGAGATATTATTGTTATTATTATTATATTATATTATTATTATTATTACATATTATTATTATTATTATTATTATTATTATTATTATTATATACATATATATTATTATATACATATATATATATTATTATACATATTATTATTATATTATTATATTATTATATACATATTATTATTACATATTATATTATATTATTGATATTATTATTACTGGTATTGTTGAAGATAGCTATATTAGCAGCTATATATATCATTATTGCCAAACTATTATATGCCATTATTATTATATATATATATATATATATATATATATATATATATATATATATATATATATATATATATATATATATATATATAATTTTTTTAAAATATATAATATTACATAAATAAAATATCTCATTTACTTTATTTGTAAAGAACTTTATATGTAAAATATTAATACCTTTTTAGTTAATTTTAAATGCTTTTAAAAATAAAATATTAATATATTTATATACATTATTTAGAGGAGCAAAAATCTATACGTCCTAGTTATTGAATCCCTCGATCCTCGAAAGAAAATGTTTGGAGGACTAAGCATATGCAATGACCATATGACCAAAAAAAAGAACAAGAAATCCTAACTGAAATATTATAGCAAAAATATTCTCAAAATTACAGTTCTTCTAATTTATTACCGTTAAAATAATTTAAACAACATTTTCTATTGAAGATAGAAAATACTGTTTAAAAAAATATTTTAATTTAATATACTAAAATAATGTAAAAAATATTTATGAAATAAATAATGTTAAGTTAGTCTTTGAAATTAAACCATTTACTTTATATAAAATGTACAAACCAATTTATCATAATACTTAACATTGTGACGTCATGGATGAAATACTTGGGAATCAGCTGTTTACTCTCGTTCAATAAAGCCAAATAATAAATCAAATAGTAACTAACACGAAACCATTAACTTTATAAATTTGCTGTATGTGGAAACACCTTTTAAAACATTATATTAACCCTAGAACACGGTTGCCTATTTTTTGTCACATAAACACAGTCGGGGGTGTAACACACCACATTTCCAAAACTCTAAAAATTATAATTTTTTTCAAAATTAATATAAATTATGATTACCATAGTGAAAATAAATATATTTTCTAACATAATAATGTATAATATTTCTCCTTTTCCTAAAAATAAAAATTTAAAAGGGAAAAATACCAGAACACCCAAATTCAAAATTTTAATATAAACAAAATGGAAAGATTAGTACAAAAATTAAAAAAAAAATATTCCTTTGAATTTTTTGATTTTGTATACATAATTTGTTGTTGCCTATGGTATGTTTATCCTTCTGGAAAGTTTCAGTCATTTTGAAGCAATACGACCTGAGTTTGAACAGGTCAAATATGACCATTATTTTTGAAGGTAAAAACAATGATTTTTTGAAAATATATAAATTTACAATTATTTACTCCACGAAATAATCACTAATATATATATATATATATATATATATATATATATATATATATATATATATATATATTAATATATATATATATAAATAATATAAAATATATATATATATATATATATATATATATATATATATATATATATATATATATATATATATATATATAATATATATATATATATATATATATATATATTTTATAATATTATTATTATTATTTTTATTATTTTTATATTACCGTATATATATATTATTATTATTATTATTATTATTATATTATGG
>JABUQX010123620.1:17500-32500 GCA_015478945.1 Trachelipus rathkii | reverse complement strand
TATTATATACATATATATTACAATATTAGTTATTATTACATACATATTAGGCTACATAAACACTCAAATGGTTTGGTGCTGAACCCCAATCAGAAATTTCATAATCCCACGACGTACGAAACCCATTTTTTACCTCTGAAAGCTTTAGCTTCCAAGCAGTGAGCGTTAAAGGCGTGTTCTGGACACCTAACTTTCTGACGGGCCTTCGCCTCTGCTAAAGCCAGCCAGAGGTAAAATGATGTGGCTCTTTTTTAGCCAATCGTGGTCTCGAGGTAACACTCTGGAGTACCCTCAAGGGTAAGGGTTCAAACCTACTTAGGACCATTTTAAATATACAAATAATTGCTGCGTTTATTGCACAAATAATATATATATATATATATATATATATATATATATATATATATATATATATATATATATATATATATTTTTGTGTAACATTTTTAATTATATGTATATATATATATATATATATATATATATATATATATATATATATATAATTTATATATATTATTTACATAGTCTCTTGAATATAAGAATATAGTATATATATATTATATATATAAGAAGTTATATATATATATATATATATATATATATATAAATATATAGCATATATATATATATACATTATTATATATATATATATATATATATATATATATATATATATATATATATATATATAATATAAGGTTATTTATATATTTGTTAAGGCTTCTACAGTAAATGGTGGTGGCAAAATTAACTGGGGAGGGGGGAGGAGGTTTAACCTTGGGTAAATGACTTTTTTTTGCAAAAATTCTACTGAGCATGTTCCAATCATTACATTAGGCACCCCATTTTGAGCGAATTACATCGTAATTCAGCTTAACAACATTCTCAGTTGAATGTTTGCGAGAGGTTTCCTTCTTCTTTGATGGGACATTCCAGCTTCTCAAGTAATCCGTCGCCGATTGAACGGCTTAGGTAGTCTGCGACAACGTTCTCTTTTCCGTGTATATGTTGAAGTAAGAACCTAAATCTTTGAAGATATAGTGCCCATCTCATAATCCTGGGGCTATCGTACTTTTTCTTATTCATTGCAGATAAAGGTCGATGGTCTGACTGCAACACAAATTCTTTGCCATAAAGATAAGGTTCAAACTTTTTGACTCCAGTGACGATGGCAAGAGCTTCCTTCTCTAGAACACTATATCGTTGTTGGGTCGGCGATTGCTTTTTGCTGTCATACGCTATCGAATGGAGCACATCATTCTCCTCCTGCAACAGCACAAATCCAAAAAAAGTATCTGATGCATCTACTTGAAGAGTAAATAACTTGTGTAATCTGGGCATCCTCAGAATTGGCTTTGATGTAAGAGATTTCTTTAATTCCTCATAAGCCCTCTGGTGCTTCTGCTCCCACCTCACTTTCGTTGGTTCGCCTTTTTTATTGCTGTCAGTAAGAGGCGCTACGATTTCGGCATAATTTCTTACGAAATCGCGGTAATATGCCGTAAGACCTAAAAATGAGCGCACTTGTTTCTTATTTTGGTGGGGTTCTGCTTTAACAATCTTCTCCACATTATCTTCGTGCAGACCCTTCTCTCCGTGACCGATATAATGCCCCAGAAACTCTACCCTTGATGCCGCAAACTCGCACTTAGTCGGTCTGATGGTATATCCCTCTTCCTGTAGTTTGAAAAGTACTTCCTGTATCGTGTCCAGATGTTCGCGCCAGGTCCTGGAATGGATGATGATATCATCGATATAGAAATCCACATCGTTGATCCCATCAAGGATCCTCCTCATCGCACGTACAAGTGTAGCTCTCTCAACCACTACTCCATACTGACATCTTCTTCTGCTTCTCTTCTTCATTGCTGGCCATTTACATCCGTTATTTTCTTCCTTTCGGTTTGGCATTTGCCATCTTCTCTCAACAGCTTTACTCATGGAACCTATCCTCTGATAACGAACGTCATTCCTTCCTACATTTGGCCTCCTTTTCTCATACGTTATGCAATCCCACATAACACAACTACTATTATGAGACAACTTTGTTACTTCATTCTTCAGACTGCTTCCACATACGCTAAGATTTCTTCTTCTGCATTTTCCTTCCTTTCTGATAAACGCCGGAGCTACTATTCGTGTTTCTTTGTCAGTACTACTTCTCGTATTGTACATCATACATTTTATTTTCTCATTTTCATCAATCTTTTCTTTCTGTTTACTCTTTGGACTTTTACATGATATTTTCTGAGAATTTTCTTCCATCAAATCCAAATTTATCTGAGAATACTCACTTTCGCTCTTATCTCTCCCTTTACGCACCTGCTCGCTACACATTCGTTTCAGCATCTTTTTTAACGTCCCATTGAATTTTTCAGTTAGTCCCTGCGTCATTGGGTGATATATGCTGGAATGCATTTGTTTGATGTTCAATAACTTAGCAACGTCCTTCATCAACAGCGAAGTGAACTGTTTACCATTATCACTAAGGACTTCTTTTGAACACCCAAGCACATGAAGATGCTCATCAAGCTTTCAGCGACATTTTGCGTTGATATGCTTTTGAGCGGTATCGCCTCAGGATACCTGGTGGCTGTATCTACCAGTGTGAGAACATACTGGTGACCTTCAGATGATGGCGGAATTATAGGTCCGCTCAGGTAAATAACCACCCTCTGGAACGGTACCTCTATAATAGGCATTGAGCACAGCGGTACCTTGGCCACTCTCCCCTTTGAGCATGTCCTTTGGCAGATGTCGCATGAATAACAGTGTTTCATGACATCCTGATAGACGTTCGGGAAATAAAACTTCTGACTTATCTTTCCCAAAGTCTTCTTCACTCCCTGGTGACCACCAAAATCTTCGTCGTGTGCTATGCCTAAGACCTTTTCCCTGTACTCTTTTGGGACTACTAATACATGGCTCTCTACTTAGTTCTCCATTATTCTTTTGAATAGTAAATCCTTTATTAGAACATATTTACCTTCTTCTTTTTCCACGGATCTCCAGATCCTTTGTAACGTGAGGTCCTGCCTCTGTTTGGTCTTAAACTCTGCTCTGTCATCTATCAGTTCCTGTATCTGACCGCCTTCTGCAGTAGATACTTCGCCAGGAGCTGCTATGTTAAGGGCACTTTCCGTTCCTTCGGATTCTGACCCACATGATACTTTTGTATCAGTTTCTTTAAGATTTACCATATTACTGCCATCTCTCTCTCTCTCTCTCTCTCTCTCCTCTCTCTCTCTCTCTCTCTCTCTCTCTCTCTCTCTCTCTCTCTCTCTCCTCTCATCTCTCTCTTCTCATTGTGCTTACCTGACGCAGCACTAAATTTCCAAATAAGTATTTTTACAAAGAGTGGTAAGTATTTATATATTTTGTTTTTATTTTAACTTATAGCTTTTTATTTTCAATTGATATTTGCGTATTTAAGTTTATCATTTGTAAGATACCTTATATTTGCTGTACTTTTATTTCACTGGTTTAATTTTTAATTTACTGTTTTAATGTTTCTATTCTTTTATTTATTTCATATAGTATATATATTTATATATTATATATATATATTATATATTAATATATATATATATATAGTATATAATATATATATAATATATATATATATATATATATAAATATAATATATATATATATAATAATATATATTATATATATATATTACTTAATATATATATACGAAAAACGAAGGAAAGAAAACAAGTTATCAGGTTTTAACAAGAATCATAAAATAACACTTAACTTATCATCAATGATTGAAGCCGGTGCTCTTTATCAGATTGTATATTCCTCATCCAGTAACCTGGATGCAATTGACAGTTAGAGCCTTGTGTTTCATGACATCATTTCATGCTGATGTAGGGAATACTCTGATGATAAAGGGCCATACATGTGTGAGAGTCTATGATCATAGGATACTCTCTGCTGAGTGTGTGGCGTTAAACGAGATATATATATGAACGCCTGAAATTAATAAAGTCTCAGTGCGTAAATCTGGAACGCCAACTCCCTCCGTAATCCACGAACGGAATATTCCGCCGCAATTCTGTGTGCGGAACCTAGATCATGTGCGTGTGGTGTTCAGGCGTTTGTGCGTGTGCGTGTGCGTGTTGGCGTGTGCCGTGTGCGTGTGCGGTTTGAGTTAAGATAATATATAAACGAGTTACTTGCAGAAATAAAGGTCCCTGCACAGTTAGAGTTAAACAGTTTGATGTGATGTGCACAGTAAGTAGCATCAGGTGACGTTAGTTTTGATATGTTAGAAAGTTAAGAAAATTTAGTTGGGTCAGGTTTACACAGATGGCGCAGAGAGAGAGAGAGAGAGAGATGAGAGGAGAGAGATGAGGAGAGAGAGAGAGAGAAGAGAGAGAGAGAGAGAGAGAGAGCACGACGCGGTGAGAGAGAGATGAGACGGAGAGAGAGACCACACTTTCACGGCTCGTGGCGGAGAGAGGATGTGAGAAGATGGAAGAGAGAGCATGCCGTAATTAATAAATTATATGAGCTCACAAGGCGATCTATTAGACACAATTTAGTTGTCAGGTTACGTTAGGAACCCAGACGGTGCGAACGCGTAGTCCGCGTACCGTTCTAATGTGTCTCGCGACTCGGCGACTCGCCTATTCAGATTTATCACGTTTATTAAAACATATAAAGCATAAGCTTTAGAAAGTCCTTCGTCCCACCATTATTTTCGAGATACTATATATATATATATACTCGTATATAGGTCTCAGTATCTACTCACATACCTCTATATAGTCTACTACTGGCTTTAAATAGCAGTCACTTTTAGTAATATACTTTACTCTTACTTTTTATAGTTATATCTATATAGGTATATACTAGTATACGTAAGAGCGGCGGAGTGATATACCTATAGTATATATATATAATATATATAAAATTTCTAAAAACTATTTTTAATTTTTTTATTTTCCCAATTTAGGGGGCTCGAGGACAGAGGACGAGGGGGTGACTGAAGTTCCCCCCCAGTCGTCCACACGGGAGGCGAGAGACCCGACTCCTCGCTATCCTTTGCGGTTGTACCCCTATTGGTATTCCTTTAAAAAAAAGTAATAATTTGAAACAAAACCTTTACAATATGGTATTACTTTAACTTAAGGAATACCATAGTGTAACCGCAAAGGATGGCAGGAGTCGGGTCTCTCGGCCTCCCGGTCTGACGACGGGGGGGGGGACTTCGTCCCCCTACTGTCCTTCCTTCTCACTGCGCGCTCGAGCCCCCTAAATGGGGGGAAAAAAAAAAAAATCTAAATCCCATGTATATTAGCAGGAATGCAAATAGAAAAAGAACTTTTGGTTTTTGATTTTTAGGGTCAACATATATTTATGAAACTTTTTATTCTAAAATAAAGTTTTTTGAAAAGTTTATTTGTTGGAGTAGTATGCCTTTATTTGCACCGTTCCTATAGAATACTCGTAGACCTAACGCACTATTATATATATATATATATATAATATATAGTATATTATATAATATATATATATATATAATATATATATAATATATATATATATACATCATGGGTTTGAAGGACGAGCTTTTTGGCTATCCTTAAGAACACTGATTCTCTCTCAGTTATCGGTTCGGATCTCGTTCGGCTACGTGAACGGAAATAAAAAATTGCTATCAGTTTTAGATTTTCTGTTATATTAACGTATTACAGTTTACTGCATATAATATGTATTACACTAATCTCAATACACACACATCACTACAAACATAGCCAACACGTACAACAGAAACAATCTATTCACATGCAAAATCACTCTTCTCATGCTTCTCGCATTGGAAAGGTCACATATTAGGATCTGAACCCGTGCCGGCGTGCAAGCACTTCGACTGCGTTTCGCGTGAAGCGGGCTTGCTATCCGAGCCTCAATATCCTTGCACTGTTACCCCAATTGGTCAGAAACCATACAAATACTTTCCCTGACTTAAATTTCCGGATCTCTGGCATTGAGGTTACTTTTCGATCTCGGGATTGAGGTTATGTGGTGAGAATGATAGGTGAAACTAAAGAAAGCACCCGCATGATATCTCTAAAACTAAGATAGGTACAAAAAAACTAATAACATATATGGAATCAGCGTATGAAATTTGTATGAAAAAAAGGGATTTTTTTTTAAACTAAAAAACCAATACCCCCGGGGTAAACCGCAAAAACGCAACATGCGCTCCAAGACAGGTGTAGTTCGGGTGTGTCTTCCCTCCATCCCTGTGGCTGAATGGGGAGACTGACCAGGCGATGTTGTCGCACTCGGGTGCCCATACACCCCCCTCGCTCCTGGAGTCCCCGTAAAAAAAAAAAAAAAAAAAAAAAAAAATTTCATTACGCTGATTCCAAAGGCCTCTCGCTCTCAATTCTAAAGAAACCAGAGCGTACATATAATACTGCCCCTATTCGATACAAATCTTTCATACGATGGAATATACGACACAATGTTATTATTAGCTATTCTGGACTGATCACTACCTAGCTATAGACTCACTAACATAGTGGGTGGGGTAGAGAATCGGATATTAAAAAAAAAAAAAATATTGTGAATAATATATATGATTCCACGATTAGTTCTCTCTAAACCGCTCACTCTCCTCTCCAATCATCATAGTCAGGTGAGAATAATAACTGACCAAATAGAAAGAGATAGTCATGAGGTTGTTGCTCTCTGGTGTCCGCACACCTCTACCCTTCGACATCGACACATGTATTGTTGTACCTTCGTCCGCGCATAGTGTTGGGTGAGCTCTCTGCGACAGCCTCTTAGTTACCAAAGGATCGAGGACAATCCTGTACACGTATGATACTATACTTGTTATCGATCCGGTCTTCTACTATCATGACCCGCTCTAATTAATCTGCACTATATGACCGTCCTCGATGGCTCCTAGTACCACATCACAATAGATCGGTGAATAACCTCACCCCAATAAATATAGCTTTCGTATATAATCTCACCCCTCTGCCCTCATCTAGGGGTGTATCTACTAAATATAAGTAATATTAGAGATGACTAAAGTTAATGTATGCTATATATATATATACCGGGTGGTTATAATTAAACTAACAGTGATCTATATAAGGATAGCTCTCTCTCTCTCTGATAATATATATATACGACGAGGACGCTGGATACCTCCCGCCAGCGTAGTCCTCTAGTTGGGATTCTCACTCCCGTATCGTGTCGACCAGCACATATAACTCGGAAGTGGTGGGTCCTGGGTTGTGCCTAGAGAGACTTTAAAGTCTCCGATTTCTTCGTGGTCCCCCCGTGTTACCCCCTTTCAAGGGTGAGAGATTACGCGCTCTCCTCCCAGAAGATTATAAATAGTGTGATATACTAGGTGGGAGGAACTCCTCCTCTCTCACCGCTTATGATATTATGGCTCCCACTCTCGTTCATATATTATACTATATATATATATATATATATTATATATAAATAGTATATAATATATGTGTGGTGTGTGTGTGACGTTGTGTGGTGAGTGTGGGATTTGTGTGTTATGTGTGTGTATTAAAGGATAAAGTATATATTTTCAAAAATTGGAAACGGTAAGTCGGGCACATCTGATTCAATCTTTTTGGAGAATTACGATCGCATTTTGACTTTAGGCGGCATGATTTGCATGCCTACCCACAAGGTCATTTTGGGCTCTCTCTCTCTCTCTCTCTCTCTCTTCTCTCTCTCTCTCTCTCTCCTCTCTCTCTCTCTCTCTTTTTTTTTTTTTTTTTTTTGTTTTCTTTCTCTAATTGTTTAATAAATTTTTTTTTACTATAAATGCTGCAAAGAAGATTTTAAAATTAATATTAAAATTCTTAAATATATAAGATTTTCTTGTTTCTTTGATATACTTTCTTTTTAAATTAGAGATTCTTCTCTCTCGCATTTTGCGTTTTCCTTGCCCATCTCTCTCTCTCTCTCCTCTGGTCTTCTCTCTGTGATTCACACAGAATTACGAATGTAGACCTCGAACCTTGTATAACAGAAAACTCTATATAAGCGACTTATATAGAGATATCCACGCTCCTTTGCTCGTGAGTCGAGCTTTCCATTGATTTGTTTCGAATTTTGGCCCTTATAATACTGTGCTTAAGGAAGACCTTGTACGCGTTTACAAAGAGCTTTAAAACTGATGGAGACAGATGCCATGTTGCTATTTATGGCTTCTGTGCTGAATTGCATATTAAATTTTCCTTTTTTTTTTAATATATATTTGTTGTCTATAGTTGTAGGACATAAAGATTATAAATTTCATAAATTATCTAGCGTCGGTTAGGGCTAAGTTTGCGGGAATTATTGAAAATCTGGTGAAAGTAGCCTAAGGCTAAATATACAGTTAGATGCATATCGTAAATTTCTAACTATTTTCAAAAATATCTTATAGGAGTATGTGAGAAGCACTTTTGTATCCGGATATTTCGAAGTAATCTTGCTATGACTGCTTTTGTCCGCTAACAGCTGTCCGTGGCAAAAACTTATTCCTTTCCTGCACCTGGACAGCCTAACAGTTGACGTAATTTTCTCCACAAAACGGAATGTAACCCCTAAACCTAAACAAAAACTGAAATTCAACTTTATTTCATCTTTACATAAGATCCAAATTAACGTAAGGAAATGCCTCGCGGATGTACCTCGTCTCGCTACGCGGTTACTTCCTTTTGTAACTTGGGCGCGTGGCTCAGCGGTATGATTTAGCCTGAGCGATGCTCATTGAGAAAAAAAAAACTTTTTCTTTTTCATTTTATTTTTATTTCGTCTTCCGTAATTAATGAGTGAATAGAGAGAGAATGAGAGAGACTGTGAGAAGAGAGTGAAGAGGAAAAAGGAAGAGATGATACTCTTCAATAATGTTAAACTAAAGAAACCGAAAAGTAGGAATACGATTTAATTACCAAAAATCCAGTTCTAAACCCTCCTCCTTTTAAAGAGCCTTGTATTATGATCCTTACTGAGCGTTATGATCCTTACTGAGCATTGTGATCCTTACTGAGCATGAGGCCAAGAATAATTAAGAACTAGAATAGATTTGTAACAATAGATTTTTTTTTACGACAAACAAACCAATAATATAGCTAGTCTTTGTTACATATTTGTAATACGTATAATACAGACCCATATATATATATATATATATATATATATATTATATATTATATATTATATATTATATATACTATCGTATTAGGGTGACTAGTAGTCCCTGTAGGTATATATTACTCTATATTATAATAGTTATCTTTATATATAGATTAGGGGTTATAGGTATTATTAGGGTATATGAGGTATATATATATATATATATAGGATAGATAAATAAATATCTCTCAGTGTGTGATGCACCTCTCTATATGATGGCTATACATAGAGACGTAAGTGCATGTTCGTGACACAACGTACCGTATGGCTAGCCTTAATTAAATAATAAGAATTTCTAACTCATTCTAACACATTTTTAAAACCAATCTAGGTTTTTTCGCGCATTTGATTATAACATCAACTAAATAAAAATTTAATGAACACAAAATATAGCACGTTCGGTATATTAATATATATATATATTATATATAGATATAGCTATAGTGCTATAATGACCTTCATAGCTTATACTATAATAATATTTATTACTATATATATATATATATATATATATATTATAATATATATAGATACCTGTTTATTATATCGTTATATATTTATTTATATATATATAAATATAGTTATATATAAAATCGTTGTTTTTACGCTCTGACTCTGTATATATCATTTCTAAACTAATGTTTCAAAAAAAGCAAAAAATTTTTTCTCACATTTTTTTTCAATTTTCTCACACTCTGCTTTTGTGGAAAGATATAATAAAAACTACATAAAAGCCAAATGAGTTTATATATTGCGCGCTCCACACTATATAAAATCATTAAACTCTCATTATATAAATATAACTATATATATATATATATTATATATATATATTATATTATATATATATTTATGCCACAAATATTAATTATACTATATAATATATATCAGCTATATATATATAGGTGAGGTGTGCTTATAGGACCGCTCTCTTTGTCTCATTCTGTAGTTCACAGTGATAGAGATAGATAGATAGAATAAAAATAAAGTTTTTGAAAATTTAGATTTGAAAATCTAGAAAAATATTTATTAATCACATAATCTAATAATAAAAATCGAATAAATAAAAAATAATAGATATAATAAATATAACTAATATATACTCAACTACACCTACCACTACACTCAACTTACATCTATGAGATATAACCTCTCAAATAAATCGAAATGATTAATTAGTTATCAATGATTACATGATAATGATAATGATGATGATGATTATCGCTGGATAGTGATGTCGCTCGCACCTCGCATCGCTCGCACTCGAATAGATAGATAGACTCGCCATCGCTTGATGTTGGATGATGATGATGATGGATGATGATGATGATGATGATTGATTGATTGAATGATTGATGAATGATGATGATGATGATGATGATGATGATTGATTGATAATAAATTAATAATATAATAATAATAATAATAATTATTGAATAATAATAATAATAATAATTAATAATTATATAATAATAATATAATAATAATGTGATAATAATCAATAATAATATAATAATAATTAATAAATAATAATAATCATAATTCATAATAATAATAATATAAATAAGAATATAGACACACTACACTATCACACTACACTCAACAAACTTATATACATGACAACCGAGCAGCCGTCAATATATATAATACCGAGCTCTCTCTATGAGAGACAATCAAACCGTGAGGAGACCCTCGCGCAGTATTAGCTCTCACTCATGACTCTCCGTCTGCCTCAGGTTTATATTAAAAAAAATATATAATAATAAATAATCTCTATTTCATTACTCACTTTATTTTCTAATTAATAGTTAATGAAATTAAATCACTAAGAGACAATATATAATCTCACACATACGAAGTTAATAGTAACAAACTATATATATATACTTCAGTGCGCGCGTGTGCTTTATTTTTACCTCCTGTAATATTTTCTTTAGGCTAATTTTATGTTATATATAAAATAAACAGCTTTTTTATTTATTTTGACTATATAGTATATATATATAGGTGTGAGTGATGACCTCTCTCATGCTCACTCCACGCTCTGAGAAATCTCATGGTATAGTGTGAGTGACTATATATATATATATCTCCATATATATATAGTATATATAAACGCGAAGCATATAGTGGATTATGAACTGTGAGGTATATAGTACTTTTATATCTTATATACTATATATACTTTCTAACTAACCCTATATACTATAATAGCTCTCTACTACTATATAGTGAGTAATATATCTAGTGATATGGTATTCCTCAATTGTTAAATATAAATATGCTAATAATATAATAA
Organism: Trachelipus rathkii; assembly: GCA_015478945.1. Lineage (NCBI taxonomy): Eukaryota > Metazoa > Arthropoda > Malacostraca > Isopoda > Trachelipodidae > Trachelipus > Trachelipus rathkii. The sequence goes on along the minus strand of JABUQX010123620.1, from coordinate 21,015 downwards.
ATATATAACCCTCGTAGCTAATTCTCTCCTCTCTCGCTCTCACTTTTCGAGCAGTGCTCTTACTATTATACCAAATTTGGATCGTTAAAATGGAGAGTTCTCGCGGAAGTAACGCTCTATATAGCTCTCTCTCTTCTGGTAATCAGAGAATTATTTAAATATGTAAATAATTATAAATAAATATAACTGCATGTAAGCAAAATTAATTAGGAAGCATATATAATTATTTTATCCCAAAAAGAAAAAAAATCAATTTTAAGCTTAAGAAAAATTAAAATGATTAAAAAATAATAATGGAAAATAACAAAAAAAAATAAATAAAAGATTTTTATTTTTCATTTTTGTAAATAAAAAATAAAATAGAGTGAGATATATTAGAGAAGATATATATTCTCTCCATCTCAGTGAATATAAAACAAAGTATAAAAAAAATAAAAATAAAAATAAAAGTAACTAAATATTTTCAAAAACTCTATATCCAATTTTTGATTTATTAAATATAATAAAAAAAATAAAAATTAATTTTTATATAAAAATTAAAAATTTTTACAAAAGGTGAAAGGGGGTTCTCTGCGCGCGCGCGCGCGCGACACACGCACAAAATCTCTCTCCCATAAATGGTAAATCTATAATTAATTCAGCACCAAAAAAGCTATAAAACAATGAAAAATGGATAAGTGAACCTTATACTCTCTCTCACCCCATTCACACTCATACCTCTCACACACCGAGAGTGAGAGAAAGACCGATTATTAAATTTATAAAAAACAAAAAAAAGAAGAAGAGAGTGTATTTAAATAATAAGATCGAGAGATATACGCTCACTCGCTGTGAGACATGCGACGAGAGGCTTTCTCCACAAAAAGAAAAAAAAAGATATAGAGACAACACGAGAACAAAAGGCCAAAAAAAAAGAGAGAAGAATACCAAAATTAGACTAACAAGCACTCAGATGTTATTTTTATTCGGATGCACGCGCAGAGGCCCAAACTTGGTATGTGACGCACGCTACCCGCGCCGAATGAAGGGTTAGTGAAAACTCGCTCCCCTATAGACACCGCACAACTCCACTCTCAAGCTGCAATGCTGGGACCATATCTCCCCAAAAGAAGGAATAAGTTTTCGTGCAGTATTGCACTTTGGATGGGTTGGGAGGCCGAAGGTTACACACCTTTTAGACAGCAAAGCCGTGGGTATTACTTTCCTGGATCTTCTAGTGATTAGAATGATAAATAAATAAAGAGAGGGAAAAAAGTAATAAAAATTGAAAAAAAAAGGGTTGGAAAGGGCATAATAGAAAAAGAGGCAAAAAGAAATTAAAAACCAATATCCAAGAAGAGAGTGAGTGAAAGAAACCATCGGAACGAACAGGTATTAAATTCACCTCTCTCTCTATAAAAACTCTCCTCTCCTGGAATAAGATCTACGTAAAATAATCCGCGAGAGCCTCTCTCGAGTCATGTGCGTCCCTAATGCTTTTCCAAAGGAATGACTAAAAAATATATTTTTTACGAATCTTCGTATATATATAATTAAATACTTTATTTTTTTTTGGTTTTTTAATCTATTGTACTATTTTCAATAATAATAATAATATAATATAATAATATATAATAATATAATAATCATAAAATAATAATAATAATAATAATATAATAATAATAATAATTAATAATATAATAATAAATATGACGAGGAAGAAGAGAATGAAGATTAGAATCGACGGATTTAGACCTGAGGTATCGCCACGGAGGAGAGAGCACAAGAGAACAGGTGAACATCAGAATATAAGTCTAATAAGGAAGCACAGGTATAGAAAGAAGGGCGGAGCACGCACTGAGACGGCTCGCCGTTACAATGCCTCTATACGAGTGCTTTTACACACAAGCGGTACTCGTTGTGGACAGAGAAAGAGAATCGCTCGTATAAATATAATTACATCACCACCTGGTGGTAAGATAATATATATTCGGAAAGAGTATAATGATGAAGCACAAAAAATACCAAAGGCACACTATATGCGCACTCTGACGAATCTCCCGCACCAGGCATACGAATCCATACTCACATATATATATCTACTAACTTCACTACTACTACTCGCGTGAGCCACCAACTAATTACCTAAACGCTATTAATGACACACTAGCTTCCATAGAGTATACTCTAATTAATAAAAGAAGAGAGAGATAAGAAGGAAGAACACGCGAGACGCGCAGAGAAGAAGAGAGAGAAGAGAAGAAATTAATACGAAGAAGTAGAAGAAGAAGGAAGAAGAAGGAGAGCAGAAGAAGAAGAGCGAGAAGCGAAACCCGCTACATCGAAGAAGACGAATATAGCTAGTCGGAAAAGAAGAAGAATGAAGAAGGTGAAAGAAGGAAGAGAGAAGAGAGAAGAAGAAGAGAAGAAGAAGAAGGAAGAAGAATGGGGAAGGAAGAAAAGAAGCAGGAAGAAGAAGAAGAAGATAAAGCAGAAAGAAGAAGAAAGAAGAAGAGGAATATAATTAATAATAATAATATAGTATTAGTACTTATTAGTGGAGCTGTTAATAGTTAAAAAATGAGGAGAATGTAAATCTCGAAATAATAATAATAATAATAATAATTCTCACTCAAATCTGGAGGATTATAGAAACCTAGAAGAAAATCTTATCAATAAAAGTTGTAATGGAAAGAATGATATACCTTGATATAATCGGTAGTCGCAAGGCAGGGGGTTCCAGGGTTCGACCCCTAGTCCGGATCCTAGGTATCAATTACCTAGAGCAATTCCCAACTAGAATTCCCTCCTAGAGCAATTCCCTATATTTCTCGCGCTCTCGCGTTCTCACTCTCGCGATCATGCATTTTCATTGTCTCAAGAATTTATTGGGAATATACTATCATGGCACATTGACGTACACAAATTTTATTCTTTCCGGTGCGGTGCCGGTTTGATTCTGCCGGTGCGGTGCGGTGCGGTGCGGTGCGGTGCGGTGCAAAATAATGACAGATGGTACGTCGTGATGCTAGTGCATGACCTCTTGGTCCTATGCAGTTCCCAGCCAACACCTAGTCAGTATACAAGGAGATTATTATTATTATTATTATTATTATTATTATTATTATATAATTATTATTATCATAATATTTTTAGTTGTAACATCTTAATTGGGTCATAAAATCAGAATACGCTCAGTCCGCATATGAGAGATAGATTAATAAGGCCGTCTCCGCTTACGCTCTAGTAGTAGTATTATCAACTGGCTTGAGAGTTATGATTATACTGAAGGCTGCTGCAGTTGCGAAGTTCTGCTAAAGAAGTTCCCGACACACGCGCACTGATGAATAAATAATGGAGATAATATTGAGTTTTACAAACTCCGCTCGGTGAGTGAGTGTGAGAGTGTGACTTAGGGCAATACAACTGTGATCCGAAATTGGGTAATTAAGAATTTTTATGGGTTTCTGGGTGAGGAGGGCATGGCCATTTTATCTGTGAATTTCAGTTAGTCTGTTATATTTTTTTTTATTGAG
>JABUQX010123620.1:7500-15000 GCA_015478945.1 Trachelipus rathkii | reverse complement strand
TTTAAACTGTGTGTGTTAATGTGTGGAGAGGTGACGGAATTCGGCCTATACACCGTCGTGCGGCGTTGTTTTTCTTCGTATGGTATAATAGCTCGCTTGAACTCGCTGGAACACTCTATCTCGCTCGTAAGCTACGCTCCGTACCGTGTTCATAAGAGGTCGCCTCGAGGCTATTGGACCAGAATTTGTGGTGTGTGTGTGTGACCTGTGTGTGTGTGTGTGTGTGTGTATTCGTGTGTGTGTGTGTGGCGCTGCGCGGCAGTATTGTGTGTGGCATATTTCTGTAACTGTGTATGAATAGTATGTTGTGCCGTGTGTGTTTTATTTGTCTATCATTCTATTATTCGAAATAGTGTTCGCGCGCGTTGTTTAAAATCCTGGACATCCTAGGATTTGTTTGATTTTTATTCAGTGTGATGTGTGGTATTGGGTATTGATGTTTGATCTAAATATTTTTATATTGATTTTTTTGCGATCCTTACTAATGGTATATCGAATGAAGGAATTGAAATAGGTTATACATCACACCATTTCTCGCTCTCTCACGTCGCAAATTGTCTTCCCCTGTGTATGCCGTTGCACTGTATCAAATACGTTTAACCTTTGATTTTTAAGGAATTTTTCTTACGTAAAAATTTCGACGCTGGCTTGTGACACAACTCCTGAGTCTTTCTTACTGAAAGTTTTGTTCGAGTCAGTTAACCGCGATCATATGTTGTGTTCTCGATATAAAAAAATTACTTAAATTTGTTAATGTTAGGCTGAGTTAGGATTCATGTTGATATTTTGTTAAGGCAATGTATGACAAGTTTTAATCTGCGTAATGAAGGCAGCACGTCATTCTGTCGGTAAACAAAATTTATATTTCTAAAAATAGAAAGTATTCTGTTTGCCAATATATTTAAAATTTATGACAGTAATGAAGAAGAAACATGAACAATATATTTAATTCTTTTTACTGGTAGGATATTACTTTTCAGGAGACCGTCTGCTAACTCTATAAACATAATGAAAAATGAAATAAAAAATAAAGAAAACAGAAGACCAAAAAATTAATAACGACCTATTGAGGTGTAAAAAATACTCAACCTAAAAAATAGTTTTTATAGTTATTTTTTAATTTTTTTTTTTTTTTTTATCTAAATGCGTGCGGAGCAAATTCCCGATTCTTTCCTCACCCCATTTCACGTTGGCGACATTTTACCTAAACCTTTAAATTTAAGTAATTAAATTTTATTACCTCACAATAATGTTATACCGACAAATTCTATTGCCGACGATCTAAAAAATATAACGAAGCTGGCGAAAATTTTTCGATTTTCTTACAATGCTGACGATATATCCGTAGTGTCTTTTTATATATATATGGTACTACTAGGGATTATTTCCAGGGATCCCTACTACATCACCACTATGAATATTTTCAACCTTTTTTATATAAAGTATATTATAATACTGTAGCAATAAAACTTTTAAATAAATGGAAGAAAACAAGTTTGAAACTTGAATTGAACAGATCCTTATATTATTCAATCTTTTTTTGATACAGATATATTTGATTTTATGTTTATGTAATCTGGCAGTACATAGTCAAATTATAATTTTCAAGGTTTTCCCCGCAGAAAGCTTTTGACCTATTTTTTTTAAATAATTTCCATATAAAATATAAAGAATATTTATTTAACTGCCCCTCTGTTAGCCTTGATCGTTTTTCCTTAAGACGTGGAGTTGACATTATTACCCTCCTCTATAGGTATTACGACGGTATTTGTATCTAATGAGTTATGCAACTTACACTCCATCATCCTCGAGTCGTCCTTGCAGAACAAGGGATGAACGTCTTACAATAAATTTTGTATGTAGAACTACAACTTCAAACTTGTTTCCTTTTGTATCTAATTCTTTCCAGATATTTTGGAGATACGAATTGATTACTTTTTTTTTCAAAATAGAGTCAATCATCCTATAAGGGACACTTAAGCTCAAACTTGAGGGTTTCTCATAGATTTAATTTTGAATGGATGATCATATATTAGATATTTTCCATTTTTTCAAATAGGAACTATGGCCATTAGACCCGAGTGTTGATTAATAGTTAAAGAAAACATAAAACAATTACATGGAACTTATTAGACATTTAAACTTATCTGACGATGAACTGGAGTTGCAGGATAATGTGATTTTAAAATCAAGAGTAAAAAGATACATTCCTCGAAACAAATTTCTAGGATTTTCTAGGATTCCTAAACATATCCCACTTGACTTTTCTGATAGCTTTCTACTGTTAATTTTGCTACTTTAAATAAAATTAAACAACTTATATTCCCACTTGACTTATGTTATAACTTTCTTAAATAAAACACTTGTTCAAATTCAAAATTAGGAAACTTTTTTTTACAATAAAGTTTTAGAGGAAATGGGCCAGAATTCACATAAAATACACTAGTGCAAAATCTTAAAATTGCAATTAGAGGTTTATATCAAGGAACTGCATGTCCCAATACACGGTGTATGAATGGAGGTGTGAAAAATAGGATAAGGAAGTCTTCTAGATCTCATGAATGAATGAATGAATAACGAAATACGAGAGCAACTATAATAGAAACCTAAAAGTTAGGGTTGACCAACGCATCAGGTGCGGTCTACCATTCTACTGTCCCGGTGCGAAGGGCAGTGCGCATTAAAGCAAAGAGGTGCGGTGGGACAAAATTGACTTTTGGCGAGTGGTGGGCTTACTTTGGTGTGGTGTGGTGCGGTGCTCAAAATTCCGGTGTTTCGGCCAAACTCTACAACGAAATTCTTTTCGATCAAAAGGTATGCGGCAAGTAATACCATGTAATAATTGAAGTGATTGTGAAGTTAAGTGTGTTCATAAAATGTATGGTGTCAGATATGACTTAAAACAGTAAACCAATAGCGCATGGCCTGCGGGAAGGGTGGTTGATGTGGGGCGTTTGCACTACTGCCTTAGAGTCAATAAAGAACATGTTTTTTTTACTAAAAACTGTAAAACTCGCTCTTAAAAAACCTTTCAAATAATGCACAACAGATTTTCTAAAACACATAAACAAAAACAGTTTTCAGTATAAAAATTTTCAAAATGGTATAGAACAACGGGTTATATGAAAAAGTGAAATTAAAAAATATAAATGGAGTAAAGATTTCATTAAAAGTGTAAGGGGGCTCAAGCGTAGAACAGGGAACATAAAATTATAGATAACATACAATAGAATATTAAGCGTTCGTGCGCTATGCGCCTGCGGAAGGACATGTCAGTTTCGCGCAGGGTCACGCCCGCGTTGGCTCCTCACGCAACCCGCTAAAAAAAATAGGATTGAGTATGGTGGACTACTATACTACAATAAGCTTTCTTACCCCTTCTACTACTGCTAAAGGAATAAGAACAACGTATTTGCCTAATGTTTTATGTAACATACATTAGACAAGTTTAATGCAAGTTTTGAGTCAAGCACCGCGGTACTCAGTCTCGTATCACTTTTTACTGTCCATCTAACTCCATGCAGGAGTCGGTCCGACTCCACCATTAGCTATTTACTCTGTAATTTATTTTATCTTTTTTTTTATCAACCCAACCAGGGGTCTCTCGGACACCCTCCGAGGGTTCTAGAACCCTCAAAATCGAGTTCCTCACGTTCGTAAACATGGAGTAGGACTCCTTACTTGACCCATTATAAACATATTTCAAGATTTCTACTTCGGGTCCGGTTCCGCACGCTATGAGTCATCTATCTGCCTCTCTTCTACTCGCGCTCTCGCGGCGCTCATTGATATCCTCACGCTTCTCTCACCTCTCATCGCGCTCTCACCAACCACTGTAGGGGGCCTATCGATCATGAGTGGTGACTTGACCTGAAAATTTAATTCGCCCTCAAGCATTTGAAGGGTATATATATATATACTACTATAATATATTATATATATACTCTATATTATATAATATATATATATATATATATATATATATATATATATATATTATATATATATCTATTATATATTATATACGTGTGTAATATAAAAAATAATAATGCTATAAATAATAATAATAATAATCCAATATGTAGAGGTGATGATAATAATAATAGGAAAATTAATAATAACTCACGATATATATCACTCTCTCCTGGTGTACAACTACGACTAGGCTTATTATACGTTTATAGTAAAGGGCGAGAATAAAATGTAATAATAAGCAAGAGATAACTGCGTAGATAGAACTCTGAACGCGAATAACTGATAAGACGTCTTCAAGAAGAACCTTGAGATATATTAAAGATTGCAGTCATTAGTCTCTCTCAAGTGGTATAAAGATAGAGATAGAGATATTTCAATGGGCACGATTGGTTCTAATTCTCCGTTTTTACGGTTATATTTGTAATTTTTGCCGTCATTTATATTAAACTCAATAGGTGAGAGAGTAATAAAATATTATTAAACTATAGTAGAATAAATGGAATTGAAAGTGGTTGGTTTAATATTTGTTGAGCATCTTGTAAAGATCTATCTTCTACATACTCATTACTCTAATCTCAATAAGAAACAAATATAAAGTAGCATGTATCTCTCTCCTCAGTATATATATATATTATAATATAATATAGTAATATTATATATTTATTATACCTAGGTCTCTACTTAGTGATGTGTATGGCGAGGCCGCATCAACAAAAATAGCAAATAACAACAGCAATATACCATCTTCAGCATAATGACGTCATTCTTAAACTCTCATCGTCTTCATCGTGTGTATGTGTGTGTCACCAGCTTCCAAATAAGAACATCAAACAACGATAAAAACAAACTAAACAGCGACAAAAACAAAAAGGGGAGGGGCTTAGTGACGTCAAGGAATACTGCTCTGTGATTGGTGGACTGGCATTTGTGTTTATCAGTTAAAACGCAACTTTCTAATTTTTTTGGCCAGAAATATTTTTAATTAGAAAAGAGTTAATAAAATTCATTGGTATACAAATGAATGACATACGAACTATATAGTTCATAGACATACGAATCCACAGATCTACGGGGGGGGGGGGGAAGCACCCCTCCCTCTTACCCACCGACCCGTGAGTGGTGATGTAATAATAAAATAGTGCTCCAACACCATGATAACCCTATAAACTAAGTTTGAAAAAAAGCAGCATGTGGCAGTAAGTTTGTAGATATGATATTTGAAGACTTCATAACTCTTCTCAGGCTCATTTTTCGAGATTTTATTTGTTTTCCTCTCCTTTCTTTCTTTTCAATATTTCATGCAAGCAGTGGCTGCGAGCCGGAGAGTATGAATATTTCAAGGTTTTGGGTGGAGCCGGAGCCGGAGCCGAAAGTTTTTGGGGGATGGAGCCGGAGCCGGAGGCGAAAATTTTGGGGGATCGGGGGCCGGCGTTGTCGGGAGGCGAAATTTTTTAGGGGGACCTGGAGCCGGAGCCGGAGTCGGAGCCGCAAAAAAAGAGGCTGCTCGGGCTCCGGCAAATTCATAACCATAGGTAACTTTTTAATTTTATTACTACAGGTGTTATATATATATATATATATATATACATTCCTGTATTATATATATATATATATATATATATATACATTACTATATATATATATATTATAGTATATATATATATATTTATATATATATATATATATATATATATATATATATATATATTTTAGTATACTATCTAATTAATTGAGAAGATCACCGTGTGGATTTCTACTTATCCCAATATTGCAAATTGTAGTTAAAAATAATATAGTAGTTTATAATATATATATATATATATATATAATATATATATTATTAATATATTATTATATATATATATATATATATAGGTATATAATATATAGTTATTTTTAATATATAATATTATAGTATATATAAATATATTTTATATATTTTCTATATATATATATATATATTATAATATATATATATATATATATATATAATATATAGTATAATATTATATATATATATATACTATATACTATAAAATCTTTGCAATATTAATATAATATATTATATATATATAGTATATACTCTCTCCTCTCTCTTATATATAATATATATAATTATTCTCCTTTTTTTTTTTAATTAATTATGTATATTATTATTTCAATAATTTAATTAAATTTTGGCAATAATGATAACTTTAATTAATTAAGTTTAAATATAGATATAGAAAATATTGTGTACAACTAAACCCAAATAACCACCCTCATGTTATTGAATAATTACCTCACTCTAATTGATAAAATATTTGTCAATATGAAATAGTTAACACAGTTGATGGGAAACAGTCAGTTCGATCATGCACAAAAAAGTCTACCTAACTACCAGTTACTCATTGGGGTCACAATACATCTATTGGATCCTTTAAATTTAATGAGACCATTTAAAACGATATCATCCAGACATTGCTCCAATTGTTAAAAAGAAAGGTGAAGCTAGAGGTATCAGCATAAACCTTTATTTTCAAATATACTTGCAGACTAAAGTCTGATAATCTCTCAGTGTCCCATAATAGCTGCCTTGTAAGTGTAAATCAAATACAATTGATTTTGAATGGTTGTTAAAGATATGTGACCCATTAGTCGTGACAGGATTTAAAGCACTGTGTGGAGACATGCTTAGAAACTGGATAGTCCCTTTAGACTGGAACTCTCTCTGTATATATTAAATAAACAGGTGAAGCTATATATAGAGATAGGACGGCTTTGTGCATTTAAAAGGATGTGGATACTTACACATGGGCCAATCTCTATTTGTCTCTCTCTCTCCTATATATGTGGACGAAGATAAAAACAATATTTCTTAAAAATCAAGCTGTAAAAGAAAAAAATACTCAACATTACAGCGAATTATATTCAGGAATTTGTTACTGACATCTTAAAAGATTTCGAAATAACAAGAGACAAGTAAATTAGCTTAGTTGCGGATAACGCATTCAAAACATGATCAGTACGATTTTGAAAAATTTAAATAAGGACAATGAGGGTGATCGAATAGGAGTCGTGTAATATGAGAGATATACTGATTTTATTGCATGTTCAAAACGAAGTAAGTAAGTAATAATTGTGTTTTTCAGAAATGAACTTGATATAAAACTATGAAAAGACTACATGTCTTTTATAACGTGAACATTGGCACCAGTGAGAGTGTGTGTTCATACTTTCTGTGTATCCAGATAGATGTTAGATCTCCACAATACTCATAGAGCAAATTTATAAGCAGGCGAAACAAATAGCAAAAGCAGCACGACCCCAAAATTTAATGGAAGTTCTAAAGAATGTTGCAAAAGTGGGCAAATATATAAGCGCTCGTCGCACGCACTCGGTGTGTGGACCATGCTCCTACCCAAGATATATGAGAGAAACCTCTATTCGCTCCCAGGTAGATATGACTGGCTGCGGAACTTCTGAGACTTCTGGCTCTTCCGACTGTCAGTGGACACCGCAAACGACACACACTCGAGGAATTAT
>JABUQX010123620.1:0-2500 GCA_015478945.1 Trachelipus rathkii | reverse complement strand
TATTTCGGATGTTCATACTTACAGGTTAGCAATGCGTGATGGTCTCCACAATACTCATAAACAAATTCTATAAGGCAGGCGAAGAACAAATAGGCCAAAAGCAGCACTGTACCCAAAATTAGCTCGCGCTCAGGTCTCAAGCTGGCAACAAGTGGCAATCTTAGGTGTCAAGAGACCAATGGATGGGGAGCAGTACATGCTTATGCTCTAAAGGCTCTGCAACTAAAAGATAAAACTATGTTAGTATGATGGCTGCCGGTACTTTTGAACTTTCTCTCTCTCCGACAGCCAGTGGGAACAAATCGAAACACTCGAGAATTATTAAAAACACCCCGATACTTTAAAACAAAAATATTCAATCAGGAAATTTTATAGAGTTCACTTATTCCCTAAATAAATTGTCCATTGAACAAAAGGGAAAGAATGTTACTGAATAAAATATTTTTGTCGACAATCTTTGTTTAGAATCTTTCCCAGACTGAAGATCTGATTATTTAAAGCTAGGAGTGTTCTTTGCGAATATGACTTAAATGCTCAACACTATCGAACAGGAAATCTGGGCTGCGAGAGTCAGATAGTTCAGCAGTTTTAGGAATCCTCCCTTGTAGATATTTTTGTCAGATTGAAGATGAAGAAGTTTCAAATTTTGCCAGAATAATTGGAAAAAATTGGAGCAAGCAGAAAAAGCGATTGAAAAAACTAAAAAGACAATCTACTTGTAAAAGACATTCAACCCAAATATCTTCTAGAAAAATAAAAAATAGAATTCCATAAAGTCATTAGATGGAATTAATGAAAATCGACCAGAAATCAAAGCTAACAGTTAAAGAGGGGGCAATCAATTGCTATCCTAAAATTTTGGATGATACAGCTGCACAATTACAGCTTTGCCTCCTATTCAAGTGAATGTGGAGAGCTATTTCTGGTTTAAAATAAAAAATAAAATCTAGAAAAATCATAATTAAAGGAGGAATTTATTGATGGTTTTATTTTTTAAGAAAAATTGTTTTGGAATAAATTTATATTACATATGGTCGGGCTTTCAAAGAGAAATTATTTTTAAAGTTAGGAAGAAAGTGAATTATAGTCTATATATAGTATATATATATATATATATAATATATATATTATTATATATATATATATATATATATATAATATATAGTATATATATATATATATATATATAATAATATATAATATATTATATAACTTCAAAAATAATAAGCTCTCCTCTCAATCCTCTGATATATATATAATATATATATACTAGGGTGATTCTTAAACCTGCGACAAACTCGGCATGGGCGGCTCGCACAGAACAAACGATACTGTACACTGGCTGTTGTGACACCTATTCTTTTCACGCTTCATTTCAAAGTTACGGAATGTTTTAAGGTACTCTGCTTCTTCTTTCGTGACGCTGTAGGTTACCGACGAATTAGGTTACTCAATTTTAATGTGTTTTGTGCGTGCGTACATGTGTGTACGCTTAACGTCCTTTCGGAAAACACGTGGCAATACCTTTACCTTGCCAATTCATCGTTGATTCAGTAAAATGTAGGCATCGATTACGATTGGATCAACATTCTTCCCGAGTTAACCGACATGATAATGTGTTACGTTGCGGCGAACAAATGGACAAAGAGCGCACCTCATGTACCGGGAACGTTTCCACACAGAAACACCCCCACCACACCAATGTTTGCTCACCTTCATCAGCGCCTTCGAAATAATGGGACCCTTTGTCCACGGTGCATTGGTGGAAGAACGCGTAATACGAGGACTCCTGCGTTTGAAGAAGAGGTTCTTGAGAGAGTCGCTAACGACCCGTCGACTAGCACACGCGCCATTGCCCATGCAATGGTTTCAAATCAGTCGTCTGTGGTTTCGGGTCTTTGCAAGAGCAAAGACTCCATGCATACACCACCTACAGAAAGTACAAGGACTTGGACTTGGGTACACAGATGTACGCACGCACACATGCATAACATTAGAATACCAAAATCTCCGGTTACGAAGTAACGACGCGTCAAACAACATCACGTGGTTTACCTTACATCATCCGTAACTTTGAAACGAAGCGTCATACAACATAGGTTATTTAACAATAAATGTTCCTTATCGTTTGCTCTATCAGCCCTCCGAGTTTGTCGCAGAGGTTTTGAATCACCCTGTATATATATATATATATATAATATATAATAATAATAATTGTATATATATGATATTATATATATTATATATATATATATATATATATAATATATATATATATATATATATATATATATATATATATAAAATACCAGTATATATATATATACCTATATATTTATAATAGTGAGATATATATATATATATATATATATAATACTAATATATATATATATATATATATATATATATATTATATAATATATATATATACGTATTATAGGATAATGAGTTAATAACAAAAACAACACAATATACACATAGTATAGCCAATATACAAGAA
>JABUQX010123619.1:10000-17413 GCA_015478945.1 Trachelipus rathkii | reverse complement strand
TATACTCATTGTCTTCAGGACTTTCAGTGGTTGCTGGAGGTTTCAACCCCAACTCACTCAGTTTGGTTGCTGGTTGAGAGTTGTCCCAATAATTAGTTTCGGGCTATGTTCAGGCCTTCTGCCTTCCCCCGGACTCAGTGGTTGCTGGTCCCCAACTCATTGGAGTTCCAGGACTCTCAGTGGTTGCTGGAGTTCAACCCCTACTCACTCAGTGGTTGCTGGTGAGAGGTCCCAATAGATAGTCTCGGCTATCAGGCCTTCTGCCTTCCCCCGAACTCAGTGGTTGCTGGTTCCCAACTCATTGGAGTTCCAGGACTCTCAGTGGTTGCTGGAGTTCAACCCCTACTCACTCAGTGGTTGCTGGTGATAGGTCCCAGTAGATAACTTCGGTTATCAGGCCTTCTGCCTTCCCCCGAACTCAGTGGTTGCTGGTTCCCAACTCATTGGAGTTCCAATCCTATACACTCAGTGGTGCTGGTGTTAGGTTCCCTCCCGTGTATTTAACAATGAGTCTTTTGCCGTAATTTATATTTTCTAAATTTAGTCCTTAGATTTTAGTTCAAGAGTTATTATTGAGCCTGTGTGTCGAACTTGTTCACGCTAACTCCGAAGTCACCATCTTGCCCGCTCATTTGAGGTCACATGTCACGTTTGTGCATAAAATCTTACCTGAAGTACTACGCTACCGATTATGTCCTATTATATTGCCCGTTTATGTTAAATAAAGTATTATGTTTCAATAAAATCATTGTTAATAAAAAGTTTTCTTGTCTTGTCTTAATATTAATAACTTACAAATTGGTTAGCAGCGGTGTTGACTAATTTACAATTGGTGGCAGTCTCGTTGGGACAATCGCACAGAAGACAATTTCACAGTATTAGCTTTGCTATACAGGCGACAGGTTGTTATTAATAAAGTTCAATAGTAAAAATAATCTTTAATAGTAAAAATAACGTTAGTAATAAAAATCGATAGTAAAAATAACCTTTAATAATAGAAGTAACGTTGTTAATAAATTTTATTAGTAAAAATTAATTTTAATAATAAAATTCAATAGTAAAATATTTTTTTTAATAAAAATTAACGTTAATAATAAAATTCAACAGTAAAATAACTCTTCAATAGTAAAGTGACGTTAATAATAAATGTCAATAGTAAAAAGTAACGCTAATAATAAAATTCAATAGTAAACTTGTATTAAAGAATTAAAGATAAATAAAAATGTCAATAAATCAAAGACTATTAAAGAAATTTCAAAGGAAATTATTGCTAATGATAGTAATTAAAATCATAACAACACTTCAATCAAATAATGATAATGAACTTGTTAATAATCTTAACGAAAATGATATCCTTTTTAAAGCACTAGTTCATAACTATTTGAGAAAATTAAGAATTGTTCATGCACGAAAAAGAAATATGATAATAGTTTTTCTAAATGAGACTGAGCCTTTTCAAGGAAAGAAAAGAAAAAGAAAGAAAAAGAAGTTTGTCCAAATAAACGATAGTTATAGTAGTCATACTAATAATGATAATATTGAGAATAATGATTTTAATGATATTGATAAAATAAAAGATAGTGGTAATATTGACAATACTGAAGAAGATTATAATATTAAATGGTATAGAGATGATAATTATATTTTTATAGTGATAAGGAGAATAATGGACTGATAATAATAAATTAGTGATAACAACAATATTCATAACGTTTATAGACATAATGGTAATGGTATAGATGATGATAAAAGTTGCGAGATAAACACAAATATTCGTGATGACGTTGAGGATATTGATAAAAATAATGATGATAGTATTAATTGTAGTAATAATAGCAGCATTAATGTTAATAATAAAAGTGAAATCTATAACAGTAGAGGTAAATTAGTAAATAATTTTTCCTTTTTGAATCTTTACTTGGATCATTTAAGACTATTTAATAGTAATAACAATAGTAACAGTGACGATAATATTTCCCTTAACAACAATGACAATAGTATTAACGATAAGAGCGGTAAGAATAGTAAGAATCCTGTAAATAGCTTTTCTTTTTTCAATCTTTATCTAGAACATTTAAATAAGAAGGACAATAATATTAACCGTAACATTGATATTGATAATGATAAAGAGGAAAGTAAAGTTGATATTAATAATGATGAGGAGGAAAGAAGCGATGATATTAGTAACGACGGCAATATTTAATATATAAATATCCTTTAAATCTTAATCAGGAACATTTAATGTATATTTCCCTTTATTCTGTATAGTATTGTTCATTTAAGAAGTTAAGTTGTAATGTTAAGTAATTTTTGTAAGATGATTAAAGTAATTGTAAGGTAGTAAATTTCGAGAAATTTTTAGATGTATGCAAACTGTTTTTTTTAATTTATTAATGAGGATTATTGTTAGAAGCAGTCTTTAAAATGTTTAAATACTTATGAATTATGCCCGTACTTATTTAGTTATTTATGATGATAATTTTTAATGATTTTGTGAATTAAATATTTAACTTATTGTTTGCATAAAGAAAGGTTAAAGAAAGATATGAGGAAGAGATAGAGAAATCATTGAAAGATTAATTGCAGAATTGTTGATTATCCTTTTGATTTGAATTTTGAGATATTAGTTAATACTGAAGATCATGAAGTAAAGTGGAATTTTAGATTTGAGTATTGAAGTTCTCTTATTAAGTTTTAAGTTGAAGTTATTAAAGTATTTTGTGATTAATGATTTGATGAAGTTATTGATGTTTTGAGAAATGATTTTAGTAATGATGATATTGTTTTAAAGATGATAATTGATTTAGTTTTCTGTTGCAACAGAGGATATTATTTATATAGCTATAAGGCTATGGCAGAAGAGAGTCTGACCCACTACTCTTATTTTAGATGATTTAGATAGCTATAGGCTATGGCAGAAGAGAGTCTAACCCACTACTCTTATTTGGTTTTGCCTTGCGGTTGACATTGGTCTCGTCAAAACTTCCTTACCGGTTTAGTCCAGAATGGTCAGATTTCCTAGGAAACGCCATTTGTAAGGCCGCTGAGAAGAACTAGGATGGTGAGTAAAGCGCTTAACTCACGCATACTACTTCGGGGCAAGTTGATTTTTTTTGTAATTATTTTATGCTGTTGATAATGATTAAACTGATCAAAGGTTTTGTGTGAATAGTTTTTACGAAAAGAAATCCATGGTATTAAATTTTGAGAACTTAGAAATGAAGTAATGAAAAGATTGAGGAATATTTTGTTGAAATTTGAGAGGAATGCTGGGAAGTTAAGATCTAATGCGAAAGATCTCGGAATAAATTTAGTAATTTTTTTTTGCTTTAACGTAATTTTTCTTGTTTTTTTTTTTTTAGTATCCCGTTCCTGATTTAAGATTCTTGTAAATATGTAAATATAGGTTTAAGTTTTGATAAATATTTCATTGCCGAAGTTCTAATATTATCGAAAAGTAAATAATTCAAGTAGACTTAATGCGTATATTGCTTATATTAGAATTAGTTTAGAATAAGTATGAAATAATCTATCCTTTTATTAAAGAAGTTGAAATCTTAAAGAGGGGGTAGTGTAAGATTTTACTTTTTTTCATTCCAACTTACTTTATAAAAGAACAGATTATAGAAGTTACCCTTAAATTTAGACTTTTAGTATAACTATTATATTATCATTTTATGTACAAATATTGACGCTGTCTTATTATTTAAGTTACCCGTGTAACGAAGATTTAAGATGTTTCCATAAAAGAATCTATTTTATTATTTATAATTAAAATACAGTGATTTTATTTGAATATGTTGTAAATATTAAATGTATATACAAATTAGAATATTAGAAGGAATACGTTTGAATCTTTTTGAGCTTCGCAATGATAAAGATTTGAAAGACGATTTGCCTTCTTAAAATGTTGCGTATTTGAATCAATGATTTGCCTTCTCAAAAAAGTTACGTATACCAAAATATTCTATTTACTTAATTAAGAAATTAGACAATAAAAGATTATTGATTAATGAATATGTATTATATAATGTATAATATTATTATTAAGATATGTTTAAGTGTTTAAAATTAATTAAATAAGCCTAATTTAGTTTAAAAGCTTTTTGCTGTTTTCTTAAAGAATTTAAGATTGTGACGTCAACAAAGCGTTGTGACGTCATCATTGCATCGTTTTTGATTTACCTTCCATAAATGATATTTAAAGTTTTCCAAGGCTTATATAATTAGTTTTAAGATATAAATAGTAGTAATTAGTCATTTTCAGTTGTCCATAAAGGAATATTAATGATAAGAATAATATTAGGCGTTAAAACGTTTCCTTTGGGTTTGTAAATAAATGCCTTTTTCTTAGCTATTAATTATAAATTAGTTACCCTTTATTTTCGAGGAAGTACGAATAATTTTGACTTATTTCAATAGAATTAATTTCTTTAGATTGTACAAATAACATTTAAGAATCGTTTCATTTTAGTTCGTAACTTACTTGTTCAAACTTCTTTGAGGAATATAATAGGCACGAGATTTGAGGATTCAGAAAGCAAAGCTCTCTCACAAAGGCAACTGTAGCTAAGCTACCTTAGAGCGACATTAGTCTCTCAGCCGAACCTTTACTAGGACTCTCAGTGGTTGCTGGAGTTCAACCCCTACTCACTCAGTGGTTGCTGGTGAGAGGTCCCAATAGATAGTCTCGGCTATCAGGCCTTCTGCCTTCCCCCGAACTCAGTGGTTGCTGGTTCCCAACTCATTGGAGTTCCAGGACTCTCAGTGGTTGCTGGAGTTCAATCCCTACTCAGTCAGTGGTTGCTGGTGAGAGGTCCCAATAGATAGTTTCGGCTATCAGGCCTTCTGCCTTCCCCCGGACTCAGTGGTTGCTGGTCCCCAACTCATTGGAGTTCCAGGGCTCTCAGTGGTTGCTGGAGTTCAACCCTTACTCACTCAGTGGTTGCTGGTGAGAGGTCCCAGTAGATAACTTCGGTTATCAGGCCTTCTGCCTTCCCCCGGCTACCTTAGAGCGACATTAGTCTCTCAGCCGAACCTTTACTAGGACTCTCAGTGGTTGCTGGAGTTCAACCCCTACTCACTCAGTGGTTGCTGGTGAGAGGTCCCAATAGATAGTCTCGGCTATCAGGCCTTCTGCCTTCCCCCGAACTCAGTGGTTGCTGGTTCCCAACTCATTGGAGTTCCAGGACTCTCAGTGGTTGCTGGAGTTCAACCCCTACTCACTCAGTGGTTGCTGGTGAGAGGTCCCAATAGATAGTCTCGGCTATCAGGCCTTCTGCCTTCCCCCGAACTCAGTGGTTGCTGGTTCCCAACTCATTGGAGTTCCAGGACTCTCAGTGGTTGCTGGAGTTCAATCCCTACTCAGTCAGTGGTTGCTGGTGAGAGGTCCCAATAGATAGTTTCGGCTATCAGGCCTTCTGCCTTCCCCCGGACTCAGTGGTTGCTGGTCCCCAACTCATTTGGAGTTCCAGGGCTCTCAGTGGTTGCTGGAGTTCAACCCCTACTCACTCAGTGGTTGCTGGTGAGAGGTCCCAATAGATAGTTTCGGCTATCAGGCCTTCTGCCTTCCCCCGGACTCAGTGGTTGCTGGTCCCCAACTCATTGGAGTTCCAGGACTCTCAGTGGTTGCTGGAGTTCAACCCCTACTCACTCAGTGGTTGCTGGTGATAGGTCCCAGTAGATAACTTCGGTTATCAGGCCTTCTGCCTTCCCCCGGACTCAGTGGTTGCTGGTCCCCAACTCATTGGAGTTCCAGGGCTCTCAGTGGTTGCTGGAGTTCAACCCCTACTCACTCAGTGGTTGCTGGTGAGAGGTCCCAATAGATAGTCTCGGCTATCAGGCCTTCTGCCTTCCCCCGAACTCAGTGGTTGCTGGTTCCCAACTCATTGGAGTTCCAGGACTCTCAGTGGTTGCTGGAGTTCAATCCCTACTCAGTCAGTGGTTGCTGGTGAGAGGTCCCAATAGATAGTTTCGGCTATCAGGCCTTCTGCCTTCCCCCGGACTCAGTGGTTGCTGGTCCCCAACTCATTTGGAGTTCCAGGGCTCTCAGTGGTTGCTGGAGTTCAACCCCTACTCACTCAGTGGTTGCTGGTGAGAGGTCCCAATAGATAGTTTCGGCTATCAGGCCTTCTGCCTTCCCCCGAACTCAGTGGTTGCTGGTTCCCAACTCATTGGAGTTCCAGGACTCTCAGTGGTTGCTGGAGTTCAACCCCTACTCACTCAGTGGTTGCTGGTGAGAGGTCCCAATAGATAGTCTCGGCTATCAGGCCTTCTGCCTTCCCCCGGACTCAGTGGTTGCTGGTCCCCAACTCATTGGAGTTCCAGGACTCTCAGTGGTTGCTGGAGTTCAACCCCTACTCACTCAGTGGTTGCTGGTGAGAGGCCAATAGATAGTCTCGGCTATCAGGCCTTCTGCCTTCCCCCGAACTCAGTGGTTGCTGGTTCCCAACTCATTGGAGTTCCAGGACTCTCAGTGGTTGCTGGAGTTCAATCCCTACTCAGTCAGTGGTTGCTGGTGAGAGGTCCCAATAGATAGTTTCGGCTATCAGGCCTTCTGCCTTCCCCCGGACTCAGTGGTTGCTGGTCCCCAACTCATTTGGAGTTCCAGGGCTCTCAGTGGTTGCTGGAGTTCAACCCCTACTCACTCAGTGGTTGCTGGTGATGAGAGGTCCCAATAGATAGTCTCGGCTATCAGGCCTTCTGCCTTCCCCCGGACTCAGTGGTTGCTGGTCCCCAACTCATTGGAGTTCCAGGACTCTCAGTGGTTGCTGGAGTTCAACCCCTACTCACTCAGTGGTTGCTGGTGAGAGGTCCCAATAGATAACTTCGGTTATCAGGCCTTCTGCCTTCCCCCGGACTCAGTGGTTGCTGGTCCCCAACTCATTGGAGTTCCAGGACTCTCAGTGGTTGCTGGAGTTCAACCCCTACTCACTCAGTGGTTGCTGGTGAGAGGTCCCAATAGATAGTCTCGGCTATCAGGCCTTCTGCCTTCCCCCGAACTCAGTGGTTGCTGGTTCCCAACTCATTGGAGTTCCAGGACTCTCAATGGTTGCTGGAGTTCAACCCCTACTCACTCAGTGGTTGCTGGTGATAGGTCCCAGTAGATAACTTCGGTTATCAGGCCTTCTGCCTTCCCCCGGACTCAGTGGTTGCTGGTCCCCAACTCATTGGAGTTCCAGGGCTCTCAGTGGTTGCTGGAGTTCAACCCCTACTCACTCAGTGGTTGCTGGTGATAGGTCCCAGTAGATAACTTCGGTTATCAGGCCTTCTGCCTTCCCCCGAACTCAGTGGTTGCTGGTTCCCAACTCATTGGAGTTCCAACCCTATACACTCAGTGGTGCTGGTGTTAGGTTCCCTCCCATGTATTAACAAATTGAGTCTTTTGCCGTAATTTATATTTTCTAAATTTAG
>JABUQX010123619.1:0-2500 GCA_015478945.1 Trachelipus rathkii | reverse complement strand
AACCAACACCTAAGTAATACAGCACACGTACCACAGCAAATGTGGGGAGCCCAGTTTTTATCCTGGTCCCCTATTTTGCAACCAAAATAATGTTCATAAGCATATTTTATCATAGGAGTCATAGTTCTTTTCTGTGATTTCAAAGTGTACTTACCACAGATGTAACAAAATGAATCAGGTGAATTTACACACTTCCTACTTGTTGCCATTACTGCACAATCACAAACTAAAAAGCACGATTGTATGATAATACATTTAACGAAAACAAACAATGGTATGAATAACACGTCTTTCACGTAGATCGCTTCAAACCGTACTGCGGTAGCTGCTTCAACGGATTTAATCGGCGAGTCCCACTATACCGAAGCGCCACCTTGCGGCGGCCTACATTCCCTGTTTTGAAAACTACGGTCCGATGCAACGTTCCACATGCTCATTATGATAAAATTACGTTTTCAATTTTATATCTTTGTTATTATAGCACAAATATTTTACCATTATTATGCGTAAAAAATATTCTCAGTCAATTATAAAATTTACAAATATCTCAAAATCTGAGGGTCCTAGCCAAAAACTGATTGCATTTTCGGAATTAGCGACGTAAATTACATAAGAAATACCCCATTTTATACAGGATACAAAATCTTGTAAATATGTGTTATAGATTGTTTCTATCGCAAAAAGTTTTATAACAAACTTTTGAAATTTAAAATATGCAACTGATCAAAGGGAAGCTCAGTACACATTAGATTGTATGATATATATATATATATATATATATATATATATATATATATATATATATATATATATATATATATATATATATATATATATATATATATATATATATATATATATATAAAGACACTGATTCAGCATTTCTTAAATAACCCAGAGTACAAAAGATAAATAGTTATTCTGATATATATATATATATATATATATATATATATATATATATATATATATATATATATATATATATATATATATATATATATATATATATATATATATATATATATATATATATATTTATATATATATATATATATATATATATATATATATATATATATATATATATATATATATATATATATATATATATATATATATATATATTATATATATATATATATATATATATATATATATATATATATATATATATATATATATATATATATATATATATATATATATATATATATATTAGTGATACAGGTAACATCCGAATCCGCGGAGCATCCGCACATTTTTAAAGATCCGCATCCGCGCTTTGCCCTGCGGATGTTGCGCGGATGTTTATTGTCGAGATTTGATAAAGAATTTTATAATAAAAATACTTAAGATGAATCTGAACGCAAACTTTAAATGAGAGACATGGGACTCGATTCAACTATGTAATGATGACTCATGATCTCGCAGCATGAAGTTCATAATAATTTGATTCAACAGAGTCTCATGAGGTTAGGGATGCCAAAAACATCAACGCCTCTACAGCTTCTGTCTCCTATATAATACCATTAATCTCAATGATAAGGAAGCATTTTGAACCATCTCCAAATGAAAATGATGACGGTTTAAAAAGAATGAAAGATGTAATAAAACTAGAGCTAGAAAAAGGTTTTTTTTTTTTTTCTGTGGAAATTAATGACCTTCTTGCTATTGCAACTTACCTAGATCCCCGTTATAAAGACAAGTTTTTTGTAACACAATATTAGAACAAGTTAAATCATCACTTTGTATTGCAGTTCAAAAACTTCAATCCGAACAGTCAATTAATTCAAAACCAACACCTTCTACAAGTAAATCAATAACAGATTCACTGGTATAATTTCTACAGTCCAGTAGTGATGAAGAAACACACGCATTACCAAAAGATGTAGTACAAATGATTGAAAACTATCACCAAGAAAAACGACTAGATACAAATGATGATCCTATTAGATGGTGGAAGGTTAAGCAAAATGTTTACCCACGCTCGAGTAAACTTGCAAGGAAATACTTGGCTTGTCCCTCAACTAGTGTTCCAAGTGAGAGAGTATTTAGCAATGCTGGGCTAATTTATAATAAAAGAAGAAACAGACTCTCAGCAGAAAAGGCAGAAAAATTGATGTTTCTCAAGCACAACCTTCTTATATTTGAATTTCAATACTTGCAAAAAGTATATAATCCATTGTAAAATCTCTTTCATTAAGGTCGGAGGTTGGGGGGTTGCATTTGAGTTGGGCCCCCTTCCCACACCTTGGTGACAATTATATTAATAGATTGTGGCTAAAATATATTTGGCATATATATATATATATATATATATATATATATATATATATATATATATATATATATATATATATATATATATATATATATATATATATATATATATATATATATATATATATATATATATATATATATTATTATTGAAGGGCGCACGAAAACGCAAAGCGTTTCACGATAAATTTTTCAATTAACTGAACGAAGTACAATG
>JABUQX010123618.1:7500-12500 GCA_015478945.1 Trachelipus rathkii | reverse complement strand
AGTACTAGGGTATATATATACGTATAGTATGTATTATAGTATATATATAATATGTAGTATATATATATGATATATTGAACCTTGGGCCCTAGCAGGATGGACCGAGTAAGTGGTCAAGCAGCTTTACGCCTGTCATCTGCTAGCCCCAGTCGCGAGAGTGCGCGAGAGAGCGAGTGAAATGGGGGGGGTATTTCTATCAAACTTATTACAATGCTGTGATTTGTAGAAAAATGAGCAATTACCTTATCAATACAATATAATCACCCAGTTTTGAGAGTATTTTTCAACCTTGTGTATGTCCTTTTGACCCTACGCCCGGAGTGTGCACGGGAACGAGCGTGGCATGTCCTGTATAGGTGGGTGCTATAGTTCACTTCAGAAGATTTGTCGCGTTCTGTCTAGTGGCCGTGAGTCGTGCGTGATTGGTCAAGCATTCACGCGGTCCATTATTGAATAATAATCCAGCCAGGGTGAAAATTACTTAATGAGGGTACTTTTTATCACTTGATATAGTAGTATATATATATAGTATAGTATATATATATATAGTATAGTATAGTATATACAGAAATATAGTAGGTATATATATATATATATATATATAATATATAATATATTTATTTATATATTATATATATATATACTATATAATATATATATATATATGAATATATATAATATAGTATATATATATAATATATTATATATATATATTATTATATATATAGTATAGTTATATATATATATATATATATATAATATATATATAGTATATATAATTTATATATATAGTATATTATATAGTATATATATTATATATATATATATATATATAATATATATATATATATATATATATATAGAATATATAATAAATGGGGGCCAGGCCTTTCAGTCCTCTAGCACAATTATGGGAGAGAAAACCGGTGCTGTTAAAAACTAGCTTGAAGGTTACTTTTTCTGGACCTGGATGGCCTAGTGGTTAGAAGCATCCGATTATTGTTAAACGCTGCGACTCGGTATCAATGTTCGAATTCCTCTGATTGAGAGTAAATCTCCTCGTGACTCATTCATTTTAAAATTTATTATATTATTAGATTAATAGGAAGCTTTATTGGCAGGTGTTAGTGGATTATATGGTGTTTTGGTGGGTAGGCTTCTGCAAAATCCAAAAGTATGTATGACGATTACGTAAACGTGTGTAACAAATAAATGGTGTCAATGGTTGATTGTTAGGATTAAAGCGGAGTGAGACCAGGGTTGTGTTAGTCTCCCTTGGTTATTCAATTGTATATGGATGGGGTTATATTGAAAGAATTCGAGGTGGGATGGCAGGAAATGGTGCTAGAATGATGGAGAATGAAAGATAGTGGAGTGGAGGGTCCCTACCTATTATATGCGGATGATTTTCTGTGGGCGAATCTGAAGAGTAGTTTAGAGGATTGGTAGCAGAGACTTTGGCAGGCGTGTGAAAAAAGAAGGCTTGAAAGTAAACGTGGATAAGAGTAAGGTGATGGCTTGTGAGTGAGGACAGTCCTAAGTGTGAAGTCATGTTAGGTGAGCAGCAGCTGGAACAAGTGTCTGGGTTTAAATATATTTAGGGTATATGTTGATGAGAAGGGAACGGATGATGCAGATGCAGTAGTACCTGAAGAAAATATTGCAAAGAAGGTTGGCTAGGGTACTTAAAAACTTTCGTGAAGGGTCAAATCGATGAAGTCCTCAATTTGCTAGGCTGCATGTGGGGTATTTGGTTACCTGTGTTACTTGTATAGTAATTAACTCAAACTTATGTTCTGTGCAAGAAGTATTGATCTATGGTTCGAGGTTATGCTGGATAATTTTTCGGCAGTAGGTGTGAGAAGAATGATAAAATAGAATGAACTATTAGAGTTTGTGTGTTATGTTGAAGAAAGGGTAAATGAAGATAGAATTAAAGTATGTTGAGTCGTTTGCATATGGATAAGATGAAGTGCATAGTAGCGTGGTTAATCGGATGGTATACGTGGGCGAGTGTGTTGGAACCGACCGGCTGGAGACCGAAGAAAAAAGTGGATTGGAATCAGTAAACGAATGTTTGAAGGAGACAAATGTGAGTTTGGTAGGCGAGAAGATAGGTGTATAACAGGAGTGAATGCGGGGATCTGTGAGGGTATGTGTGGGCCAAGGGATGAAACCTTACATTGACGATCTACCATAGTGGGGTCCATCCTGTCCATGAACTTTAAGGGTGTATTTGACTTGCGACGGAGTTACTCACTAATTATTACAGACGCGTAAGGCTGGCTTTCTTTTCACTTTTGGCATCGTTCTTCTACTGCTCTTTTCTTTTCCGATTGCTACGTACACCGCACCTTACCCACATTCTGGAAAATAGAAGGTAGATAAAGAAAAAGAAATATATATATATATATATATTAATAAAATCAAATGTAAATACCATCAGAAATCTCTCAAATCCCATACTCTTTCCACTCATTTTCTCTCAATGATCTTAACAAATTCATTAGAAACTTATTCTTTCACAACTAAAGCATTACATCTTTTCACCCAACTTCCAATGCAGTTTCAAATTCCTTTACAATCTTTACCACAAGCTTAATACAATCGCACAAAAACTAGAAAATAACTAATCTAAATAACTTATAACTTGCCCTGTTAATACTTAAATTATTATATAGCAACGTCCCTAAACCCCCAGATCCTATAGATAAAATGCTATCACGGATTACACGGATATGTAAGTATATATATATATATATATATATATATATATATATATATATATATATATATATATATAATGATAAACAGCAAGCCACCAACCGTCATCAATTGCTCGTTAAACTTCATGTCTTGCCTCGAAAGAATCTTGGGGCAAAGAGGAAGGTGAAGAAAGAAAGAAAGAAATATATATATATATATATATATATATATATATATATATATATATATATATATATATATATATATATATATTTAAATATATAATATATATATATATATATATATATATATATATATAGAGTATATATATATAAATATATATATGTATATATATATATGTAATATATATATGATATATATATATATAATATATATAATATATATATATATATATAGATTTAGTATATATATATATATATATATATATATGAAATATATATCTAGATGTAACTAGATTGCAAGAATGCTCTCTTTGGTAATAATTAAACAAAGGGCAATATATATATTAGGCTTCAAGAAAGACATTCTGCTGTATTCAATAAGAGCAGTTGATTGGTAGAAATCCGCAGCAATTTGTTCCTTTAATTATCTGATTAGATATTGAAGGAAATTCAATACCAACCTTAATAATAATAATAATAATAATAATAATAATAATAATAATAATAATAATAATAATAATAATAATAATAATAATAATAATAATAATAATAATAACATCAAAGTTTAATGAAAATTGAAACTGTCTATTATAAAACTCTTTATATTAAAAAGGAAAATAATGAAAATTACAAAGTTAAAATAAAATCCTTGAAGCTAAACCGCCGCCAACTATTATTGTAATTGAGTAAGGCGACGTCACTCACAAAATAGCAAAATATAAAAAGTCACCCGAAATAAAATCGCAGTTTCAGAAATTGAATGAAAAACGTGACCTATTTATCTCTGAAAGAAAATGACTATTATTTCTTTCCTTTTTACCTTCCATGATTCTTTTCATTTTTATGATTCATTTTTTTTATTCCTTAATTCTGCTTCTGCTTTATTTTATTTTATGGAATTAGTAATGAAACTTCAATTACTTTTTTAAATTATATTATAAAATAGTGGTAAACAAGAGACATCTGCTCCTTTTATATATATATATATATATATATATATATATATATATATATATATATATATATATATATATATATATATATACTATATATATATATATATATATATATATATATATATATATATATATCAGAGGTGGGCACCCCGCTCATTTAGGGGTAGTCCGCTAGCGCACCTCCGCACCTCGAGAAAACGTAGTCCGCTAGCGCTCCTCCGCACCTATTCAGACCATCAAACCTCCGCTATCGCAAGTCCGCACGTCCGCACGTCTCCCGCTAATAATGTGCGACTTCACAAAAGGTTTTAATATTAAATACTAAATAGTATATATCCTTACAAAAAATTTATTTATAATATTATATGAAAAATTGAATGAATATTTACAAAATCTCAAGATTTTCCTCTTCCTCCTCAATGTCTTCTTCAAAGGACAAGAGATCCATATTACCTTTCAAAAAGATTAGCTGCTCAAAATTAAAAGCAGTTAAGGCTGACCTCTTTGCCCTCAAAATATCCCCACCAATACTAAATATTCGCTCTACAGCAGCAGAACTAGGGAGAGGTGTATTATATTTTATGAACAAGTTCAACAAATTCTGCCTATGCTGAAAGGGAAAGATGTCCTTGGTGAGAGGAGTGCTGGTGTTAGTTCGCTTCCAGCAGTCCATTGCTAATTTAAGGTCCTCACCTAAATCATTCTGCCTCCCTTCTGAAATATTTTGACCACCCTGTCCACCCATAAGAAGGTCTATTTCGTTCAAGATTTTAGTAGAATCCATGAAAGCCTCGACGCCTGCAGAGTCGATGCTAATGCTACGTATCAGCTCGGTATATATATATTGTATATATATATATATATATATATATATATATATATATATATATATATATATATATATATATATATATATATTAAGTACTAAAACCCAAACATATACATATATATTTATATATATATATAATATATATATATATATATATATATATATATATATATATATATATATATATATATATATATATATATATATATATATATATATATATATATATATATATATATATATATATATATATATATATATATATATATATATTTGGGTTTTACACAGAATTGATTTAGATATTGCCTAGTTATTATAGTAATAATA
>JABUQX010123617.1:30000-33070 GCA_015478945.1 Trachelipus rathkii | reverse complement strand
GATCGTTTGTACTTCGTTCAATCAGTTTGGGTGGTTTAACCGTTTTCGCATTTATCGTAGAACGCTTTCGCGTTTTTGTGCATGCACTTCATATATATATATATATATATATATATATATATGTTTGTATAGAGACTGTTAAAGGGCTGAAACTTTCAATTCTTTGAGATTTACAGATAATATTTAGAAAAATTATTAAAACTTTAAAATTTGAAGAAAAGAAGGAAATTATATATATATATATAATAATATATATATATATATATATATATATATATATATATATATATATATATATTATATATATATATATATATATAACAATATATATATATAATCTTTTTCAACTATATATGCTATATATATATCTTTGGCTTTATGTCCTCATTGATTTCTTTAAATATTAGTCTCCAATTTTTGTGCTTAAAAAAATGCTTAAACAGTTATGTGTAATTTCTTTAAAAATGATTTAAAAATCACTATCTTTAATTTCTTTATTTACTGTATATTTAGCGTCCCATAACTACTGCTAATTATACTCCTTTGATTGATTGATTGAGAGGAGAGAGAGAGAGAGAGAGAGAGAGAGAGAGAGAGAGAGAGAGAGAGAGAGAGAGAGAGAGAGAGAGAGAGAGAGAGAGAGAGAGAGAGAGAGAGAGAGAGAGAGAGAGAGAGAGAGAGAGAGAGAGAGAGAGAGAGGCTTTGATATATAGGTGATAAAATAAAACAAAACTAGCAAAATAATATATTAGATGTTCCAAAAAAGACAGCAAAAAAAATTTCTGAAATGGTTGAAAATTATTTATTTCTGAAAAGAAATAAAAATTTAAATTAAAAATGCTGTAGCTCAAATGTTATATTTTGGTATAGAGTAATATATATATATATATATATATATATATATATATATATATATATATATAATCTATATAAAAATATATATATATATATATATATATATATATATATATATATATATATATATATATATATATATATATATATATATATATATATATATATATATATATATATATTCTCTCTCACAAAAGTATATTTACTAAATATCCCATAGAACAGCTGAGTAATGTAGCTCCTCCTTTACGGATACGAGTGGATAGCTAGCTATCTAGGCTACATATTCATACCAGTTTTAACTAGATTTATAAATTCAGTCTTGCCTACATCTGTTTTTGTATGGGGGGGGGGGTGTTCTAACCTCGTTACGTTTTTGCACTATATCTTTTTGTTTATGGGCGTGATTTTTATCCTCGTTACGTTTTTGAAATGCAGGTAAATATTGAACAGCGGTTCTGCTATCAAATTCTGTGTGAAACGTAACAAGTCTGCCACTGAGACATTTGCTTCTTTAAACGAAGCTTATGGGGATGCCACTCTATCGAGAACTATGGTTTTTAAGTGGTACAAAGCTTTCAAAGAGGGCCGAGAAAATGTTGAAGAAGACCCTCGTTGTGGAAGACCAATCTCGTCAACAAACGATGAAAATGTGGAAGTTGTTAGAGCTGTGATGGAGAGAGACCCCCGGTTCAGTGTCAGAGTGATTGCAGAAGAAACTGGTTTGGATAAAAATGCAGTTCATAGAATTTTAAAGAACCATTTGCACATGCGAAAAATTTGTGCAAAACTAGTGCCGAAAGACATACAGGGTCAAAATTTGTCAAGATTTACTTGAAAGACTCGAAATGGAGCACAATTTTTTAGATAAAGTTATAACAGGCGATGAATCATGGGTTTTTGAGTACGATCCTGAAACCAAACGGCAAAGTGCGGAATGGCACACAAAAAATTCTCCTCGTCCGAAGAAAGCACGTATGAGCAAGTCCAATGTGAAAACACTGATTATTTTATTGTTTTTTTTTCGACAGCCGTGGTATTGTGCACAAGGAATTTGTACCTTCAGGACAGACAGTTAATCACCTCTTTTACAAAGATGTCTTGGAACGACTTCGAAAACGAGTTCAGCGAATCAGAACAGACATTGCAGACGATTGGGTGCTACACCACGATAACGCGCCATCTCACACTGCGCTCTCAATTATAGAATTTCTGGCGAAGAAAAACATTCAAGTACTTCCACATCTTCCATACAGCCCAGATCTAGCTCCGTGCGATTTCTACCTCTTCCCTAAGTTGAAAATGAAGTTGAAGGGTCATCATTTTGGGATGATGGAAAACATAAAAAATATTGTAACACGTGAACTAAATGCACTTTAGAAAAATGACTTCAGGTACTGCTATGAACAGTGGAAGAAACGTTGGAACCGCTGTGTAACCTCCCAAGGGTCATACTTCAAAGGAGATAACTTGTAATTTCAGGTAAGTCCAATACATAATTAAATACGACATCAGTACACTTAATTTTGGGACAATACATGTATATACAATATATATATATATATATATATATATATATATATATATATATATATATATATATATATATATATATATATATATATATATATATATATATATATATATATATATATATATATACTTTGTAAATAAATATATATATATATATATATATATCACCATCATCATCATCATCATGATCATCATCATCATCATCATCATCATCATCATCATCATCATCATCATCATCATCATCATCATAATCATCATCATCATCCTCATCATCATCATCATCATCATCATCATTATCATCATCATCACCCATCTTCTTTCCTCATCATCGCCCACCTTCTTTCCCCAAGACTGGGGGTAGGTGCATAACATGCATCGGAAACAGGAAAAGTAGTAGATGAATATGATGCAAGTCGAAAAGAAAGCAGAACCTTACCGCTCCCTTTAAACCTTTCAGTGAGAACTCCTTGCAGTCAGAAAATTCACCCTAGAGCTTCATAATACCGCAACGGACCCATCACTATGATCTGTCAATATAGGTTTTATCTCTTGGCCCAGGTGGGCTAATATACCACACCTCTACAAAAAACCCCCGCCATTTCCCTCTCATTGTTTGTTTAATAATAATAGCTATAGACTGTGGCGAAACTCACATTTCTCTCCTCAGGCATTCGTTTACTGA
>JABUQX010123617.1:20000-25000 GCA_015478945.1 Trachelipus rathkii | reverse complement strand
CAGCCTGTTGTTCAACATGGTCTGGGGAAGACATCCATATTAGCTCTGTTCTATGATGTGGGTAGAAGCTAGAAAAGGTTAGAAAATGTATCAATGCTGCGGCATCAATTCATCAAAGATGAACCTTCAAAGTTGAGGGCATCAATGCTGAGGCGACATTAATGCTGAGGCATCATCAAGTTGAGGAATCAAAATATCGAGTGTGTGAGTGTAAGTGTAAGTGTATCTGCGTGTGTGAGTGTAAGTGTATATGGGCTAGTGTAAGTGTCTATGGCTACTGTAAGTACTTATAAGTGTCATAGTGTGTATGTATGTAAGTGTAAGTGTCTATGGTGAGTGTGAGTGTAAGTGTATGGGCTAGTGTCATAAGTGTCTATGAGTGTAAGTGCTTATAAGTGTCATAGTGTGTATAAGTGTCATAGTGAATGTGTGTATAAGTGTCATAGTGTATGTGTGTATAAGTGACAGTGTGTATAAGTGTATGTGTGTGTGTGTGTGTGTGTGTGAGTGTATAGTGTATGTGTGTAGGTGTGTGTGCAAGTAATATATAGGCTATAAGTGTTAGAAAAAGACTAACTCATAGTAGGAAGCATCCTAGCAACTTGTAATATACACCAATCGATTCCTCATACCTTATAACATAGGGGTAGACACCCATATTAGGGCTATTCTAGGCTCAGGGGAGGCTAGAAAAGGCTTGAAAAAAGTGGCACTCAGTTGGCACTATGTGGCACTCACTTGGCACTATGTGGCACTCACTTGGCACTCATTGGCACTCACTTGGCACTCATTGGCACTCACTTGGCACTCACTTGGCACTCACCTGGCACTCATCTAATACTCATAGAATACTAATAGAACATCCCTAGATACTTCTTACGGTGATTGGGAACCATCAATAAATCTGAGTCATCAAAGCTGAATCATCAATATAGATGCCAACAAAGATGACGTCATCAAAGTTGAGCCATAAAAGTTGAGCCATCAAAGTTGTAGGGGCACGTGTAGGCTAGGTATAGGTGTACGCTAGGTGGAGGCTGGGTGGAGTCTAGGTGTAGGTGAAGGCTGGTGGAGGCTAGGTGTAGGTGTAGGTGTAGGCTAGGTGAAGGCTGGGTGGAGGCTAGGTGTAGGTGTAGGCTAGGTGAAGGCTGGGTGGAGTCTAGGTGTAGGTGTAGGTGTAGGTTGGGTGAAGGCTGGGTGGAGGCTAGGTGTAGGTGTAGGCTAGGTGTAGGTGTAGGCTAGGTAAAGGCTGGGTGGAGGCTAGGTGTAGGTGAAGGCTAGGTGAAGGATGGGTGGAGGCTAGGTGTAGGTGTAGGCTAGGTGAAGGCTAGGTGTGTGGCTGGGTGTAGGCTATGTGGAGGCTAGGTGTAGGCTATGTGGGCTAGGTGTAGGCTATGTGGAGGCTGGGTGTAGGCTATGGAGGCTGGGTGTAGGCTGGGTGTAGGTTAGGCTAGGTGTGTGTGTGTGTGTGTGTGTGTGTGTGTGTGTGTGCGCTCGCCGCGTGTGTAGATGTGACCGAAATATCAAAAAATAGGGCTAAGCCCCTAAAGGGTGGCCAAAAAATAGGGTGGGCCAAAATTGACCCATGGATGACCAAAGGTTTGGTCGAAAAATTAAGTGGGACACGTGCAATGGTTGCTTATGCAACCGTTTGGCGCAACCCTTCTTCGAAGGGTTGCAAAAATTAGGAGTTGCCGAAAAAATTAGGGTTGCCAAAAATTAGGGCTGCGGCCAAAAAATTAGGGTGGGCCAAAAATTGACCCATGGAAGACCAAAGGGTTGGTCGAAAATTAGGGTGGGCCCGTACAACGGTTGCTCCGCAACCGTTTGGCGCAACCCTTCTTAGGGTTGCCGAAAAATTAGGGTTGCCAAAAAAATTAGGGTTGCCAAAAAATAGGGTTGAAATTGCACCCTGGAATACAAAAGGGTTGGTCGAAAAAATTAGGTCAAGGTCAAGGCCTAAAAAGGTCAAGGCCCAAAAAAGGTCAAGGCCCAAAAAGGTCAAGGCCAAAAAAAAGTCAAGTAAAAAAATTCAGGTTGCCCAAAAAGGTCAAGGTCAAAGGTGAAGGTCAAAAAAGGTCAGGGCAGGTAAAAATTCGAGCTCAAAAAAGAAACCCAAACCCTACTATATATAATATATATATATAAACAATAATAATAAGAATATATATATATATATATATATATATATATAATATCTTTATATATATATATATATATATATATATATATATATATATATAACTATTATATATATATATATATATATATATATATATATATATATATATATATATATAACATATATATATATATATACTATATATATATATATATATATATATATATATATATATATATATATATATATAATTTTTAGTAGATAAAAACTTATATATTTTTATATATATATATATATATATATATATATATATATATATATATATATATATATATATATATATATATATATATATATATAAAAAAACGTGGCATAGCTTGGTGTAGAGGGGTGCTAGGGGCTCGCCTTACTGATTTACTGATTTATTGCTTTAAGGTACGTAAAATATATGTTTTTAATAAAATTTCATAAAATTTTAGTAAAAGTTATTATAAAACTTGATAGTTATAAAATTTATAAACAAAAAGTATTAACAGTTAATAATAAATTCTTTGTTCAAAGATAATGATTGATTTATTATAGAAGTTTTAAGAAACTTTGAAATAATTTTAGTTATATTTGAATGAGTAATATAAATGTACGTGTTTAATTAAAACATAAAATGTTTTAATAAATTATACGTTATGTGTGTAAGTGAGTGGGCGTGTGTGTGTGTGTGTATGTGTGTGTGTGTGTGTGTGTGTGTGTGTGTGTGTGTGTGTGTGTGTGTGTGTGTGTATGTGTGTTCTAAATAATAATAACAATAGGCATGAAGTAAATAACACTAAGTATAATAATAAAAAAAAATAATAAAAATAATAATAAAAATAATTTATATGTGAGTGAGTGTGCGTGTGTGTGTGTGTGTGTGTGTGTGTGTGTGCGTGTGTGTATGTGTGTTCTAAATAATAACAATAGGCATGAAGTAAATAACACTAAGTATAATAATAAAAATAATAAAAATAATAAAATAATAATAAAAATAAATAAAAATAATAATAAAATAAATAAAAAGTATTAAAACAAAATAAAAAACATAATGTTAATAAATATATGAGTTAAAGCAGTAAAACATATGAGTTAAAGCAGTAAAACATGAGTTAAAGCAGTAAAACAGTAAAACAAAAGCATACTAATCCCCTTGTTGCTATGTAACACCTCTATTGATTTACTTATTTACTGTTTTAAGGTATGTAATGTTAATAAATATATGAGTTAAAGCAGTAAAAAAATATGAGTTAAAGCAGTAAACATGAGTTAAGCAGTAAACAGTAAAACAAAAGCATACTTATCCCTTTGTTGCTAGGGGTAGGTGGTTAGATTTACTGATTTACTGCTTTAAGGTATGTAATTTTATGAATATGTGAGTTAAAGCAGTAAAACATACGAGTTAAAGCAGTAAAACAGTAAAATAAAAGCAGTAAAGCAGTAAACAAAAGCATACTAATCCCCCCTAGGTGTTAGGTAACACCTCTATTGATTTACTGATTTACTGCTTTAAGGTATGTAATGTTAATGTTTTTAATAAAATTTCGTACAATTGTAGTAAAATAAAATGTTTATATATCAGACACTCTGGTTTTTTTCTTCTTACATACAATTTTTAAAAATTTATAAATTAAAAAGTATTAAGTAAAAAATAAAAAATATGTCTGTAATGAGTTACAGTTTTAGGTTCGCGAAAATGTTTTTAATAAAAATGTTTAAGTATGAAATAAAAATGAATGACTCATAGTATATATACATATATATATATATATATATATATATATATATATATATATATATATATATATATATATATATATATATTTCTTTTTCATTTTTAATATAATTATATAAGATATATATATATATATATATATATATATATATATATATATATATATATATATTTCATTCGTGCGGGAATATTGCGCCTGCGGGCGCACGCGGCGGGCGGGGACGCGGCGGGACGCACCTGCGGGTGCGGGGTCGTGGGCCTTCACGCTGAGGGATCATGCTGCGGCCTGTTGTTCAGCTTATGATCTAGGGGAAGACATCCATATTAGCTCTGTTCTATGATGGAGGGTAGAAAAGGCTAGAAAAGGTTAGAAAATGTATCAATGCTGCGGCATCAATTTATCAAAGATGAACCTTCAAAGTTGAGGCATCAATGCTGAGGCATTAATGCTGAGGCATCAAAGTTGAGGAATCAAAATATCGAGTGTGTGAGTGTAAGTGTAAGTGTATCTGCGTGTGTGAGTGTAAGTGTATATGGGCTAGTGTAAGTGTCTATGGCTACTGTAAGTACTTATAGGTGTCATAGTGTGTATGTATGTAAGTGTAAGTGTCTATGGTGAGTGTGAGTGTAAGTGTAAATGGGCTAGTGTAAGTGTCTATGAGAGTGTAAGTGCTTATAAGTGTCATAGTGTGTATAAGTGTCATAGTGAATGTGTGTATAAGTGTCATAGTGTATGTGTGTATAAGTGACAGTGTGTATAAGTGTCATAGTGTAAGTGTCTATGTATGTGTGTGTGTGTGTGTGTGGGAGTGTGTAAGTAATATATAGGCTATAAGTGTTAGAAAAAGACTAACTCATAGTAGGAAGCATCCTAGCAGCTTGTAATATACACCAATCGAATCCTCATACCTTATAACATAGGGGTAGACACCCATATTAGGGCTATTCTAGGCTCAGGGGAGGCTAGAAAAGGCTTGAAAAAAGTGGCACTCAGTTGGCACTATGTGACACTCACTTGGCACTATGTGGCACTCACTTGGCACTCATTGGCACTCACTTGGCACTCATTGGCACTCTCTTGGCACTCACTTGGCACTCACCTGGCACTCATCTAAT
>JABUQX010123617.1:10000-12500 GCA_015478945.1 Trachelipus rathkii | reverse complement strand
ACATAAAAATATTTCAACAACACCATGAAGAAAATAGCAGACCAACTGAAACACACTTGAACTGATGAAGATCAAAAAAGAAATCCAGTCCCTTAGCCTGAAGAGGTCTCGCGTGTCGGGACGAAAATTAGCTTTCCTTTTCAAAATTTATTTCATTAAAAAAAGTGTCTTTAACAATGTTTATTTGTGTACATTTAGTAATAAAATGAAGTGACAGTAAAGCATAACACTAAAAAAGAATCCAAGGGCTTCCTCTCTAAAGTATATATATATATATATATATATATATATATATATATATATATATATATAATATATATAGTATATATATATATATATATATATATATATATATATAATATTATAATATATAATATATATATTATTATATATATATATATATATATATATAATATTAATATATATATATATATATATTAATTCAATTAAATAAATAATTTGGAAAGAGATTTCTTAAAATATTTGATTTTCTGAAGATATTTACTTTAAAATTATAATAATTACATTAATATTTTAACAATTATATTTATTTCCTTCCAATTCGTTTGAATATATTCAAATTTCAATATTTTTTATAGTTAAAACTCGGAAAAATTTAATTTGGCCCAATTTTAATTTGAATCATAGTAAATAACCCCAAAAAAATTGTTATATTTAGGTATGTTTATATATTTTGCACAATTTATAACAAAGGAGTAGTTTAATTAAAATTATAATTTTTTTTTTTGTTTGATTTAACCCTCTATTATTTATTGTAAATTACAGTAAACCCCGGTAGAAAACCCCGGTTTTTCCTGACTTTTGGCGGGGCTGGGGCCGGGGCCGGGGTCGCTAAAAATGGCCGGGGGGGCCGGGGGCGGGGCCGGGGCCGGGGGGCCCCGGTCGGTTCCTAATAAATATATATGTAATAATATATATATATTAATTATATATATATATATTATATATATATATATATATATTAATATATATATATATATATTATATATATATTTATATATATATTATATGATTATATATTATATATATATA
The DNA here is from genome assembly GCA_015478945.1 of Trachelipus rathkii. NCBI lineage: Eukaryota > Metazoa > Arthropoda > Malacostraca > Isopoda > Trachelipodidae > Trachelipus > Trachelipus rathkii. Next base: position 11,447 of record JABUQX010123617.1, on the reverse strand, counting down.
TAGATATATATATATATACTATATATATTATATAAATACTATTAATACTATCATAATAAATATATATTATATAATATATATATTTAATAATATTATATATAATATATAATAATAAATAATAATAAAAATATATAATATAATAAATATAAAATATATATTAATATATATACTTTATATATATATATATATATATATTAATAATATTAATATTATATATATAATATATTATATTATAATATTTTATATATTATATATAATATATATAAAATATATATATAGTATATTATATATATAATATAATAAATTATATATTATATATATATATAATATATATATATATTAGTATATATATATATATATAAATATAATTAATAAATAATATATTATATATAGATATATATATAAATATATTATAATATATTATATATATATATATATATTATATATACTATATATATATATATATCATTATATCAGTGGCGGCTATCGGACCGAAAAACATGGGGGCACTTCCAATATATACTTTATATATATTATATATATTATATTATATATATATAATTATTATTATATTATATATATATATATATCTTTATACATATACATAAATTCTTTATAAAAATACATATACATTGATTTCTTATCAGAGGCGACTCCTACACTCGTTCCTTCTCGTGCTTAGCACGAGTTATTATAATAGAAATGGAACGATATTCTTCAAATTTTGCAGTTATGATAAAATTCTCTTTTTTTGTGAAAATAGGTCATCTGAAGGAATACATTACATAATACAAATGAAAGATTATTTAAACAAAAAGGTGATAAGCATCATCGCCATCGGCTACTTTTAATCAATTATAAATTGTAACGGCTCGTTACCTCTCCAAAAATACAGAGAACAAATTTCAAGACGGTATACAATACATATTTCGTGCATTTATTTTTTTACAAGTAGTTTTTGTTTCCTGTCTAGAATCTAATAAAACACTCGTTTCATTTTAAGAAAATAAAATTAAAATAAACATTTACTGGTTCTTAATAATGCCCATTTCGGATAAAAATAATTCATATATTTAAATTCTAATACTGAATTTGAAAGGAAAACTATGATACCCATAAAACCAATTATATGCTAAAAGAGAACTTGTAGGAATGGATAACTCAAAATTTTTAAAATAATTGTTTGTTAACATCATTATATTAAGCATTAAATAATGAATTAATGAGAAGCTACAAGCTGAAATATTAATTTGCACTTTATTTTTGGAAGTGAGTTTGATAATTTAATTTAGCACCTTGCCTCCGTAGAAGTCCTTTAAAGAAGAAAATTTGAAACTTTGCCTCCAAGACCCCGTGTCCTGCATTTTCGTAGCGAAAATGTTTATGATTTCCTGTTGTATTAAGGTTGTAACATTTTTTTAAAGATTTAATTGATTTATTTAATTTA
>JABUQX010123616.1:25000-30000 GCA_015478945.1 Trachelipus rathkii | reverse complement strand
CATGGTGGGCTGACATATCCAAAAGCATTTGACCGGGTATGCCACGCGTCACACTGCTCTCCAAAGCTCCCCTCCTTTGGTGTTCCTTCTTTCTCTTTTTCTTTACTTAATGTTCTAGCTTTCTTGCAAATCGCTCAATATCGGCGTAATGTTGATGGACATTCTTCATTTTTCTGTCAATAGTGGTTTCCTCAGGGTTCTGTATTTATCTCTACTTTATGTTCCGCTTCCATTAATGATCTTCTCACCTGCAAATCTAACTCTACCACTCATATGCTAGATGACTCGACCCTTCATTCTTCCACTCATTTCAATTCTGTTCCCTTTTTTACTTCTAGGAATTTGCCCTTTCTCGGTCTTAATCTTTCCGATTCGATTCTCGCTGATCTGGATAGAATTTCGGGGTGGGGTCGTCTCAACCTTGTGAATTTTAATTCTTTTAAAACCCCAACTTCTACAAATCTCCTCCCTAAGACACCTAACTTTAATATCTCTTTCGACGGTTCTCTCTTCGTCTCTCCTGTTGACAATTTAAACATCCTTGGCCTTAACATAAACAAAAAAAATGTCTTGGAACCTCACATCACAACGGTTGCTAGGGCGGCATTTCAAAGAAATTGGGAGTTCTGTTAAGACTGCGAGGACTTTTTTTCTCTTCTCAGTTTCCTCCAGCTATACAGGGTCTCATCCGCCCTTTTATGAAGTACTCTCTCATATCTGGGGGGGGCTATGGTTTCACCGGCTTTAGATAGGGTCGAGTCAAAGGCCCAAAGGCTTATAAACTGTCCTGAACTTCTAGTTTCATTGACCCTCTATCTTTGCAGCGCGATGTTTGGTGCTTTATCTCTTTTCCTATAGGTACCGTAGCGGCAAGTGCTCAAGGGAACTTTCCACTCGCTTACCACCACCTTTAAGACGCCTTCGTAACACTAGGGGTGCGGTGTCGGCACATGAGTTTTGTGTTTTGATATTAGTAAATCCGACTAGTTACGCTGCAGGTGTCCCTTCTTTCCTGCCCACCTCTGTTCGTGGGAATTCTTCCATCTTCTGTGTTCCTGCTGAATTAATCCACTCACTTTAAAGCCTGCGTTATGCTCATCTCGTAATATTTGCGTTATATTGAATTTTGATGCGTTCAAACACCCCTCCTTGAATAGGGTTCAGCCCGTGAGCTTTTATTGCGGAAACTGTAAAATAAAAAAAAAATAAAAGGTTCTAATAAGGAATCATTAAGCTAGCTGAAACCCTACAAGAATGGCATCTCCGACGGTGAATCCACTTCTAGGAATGCATTTAAAATAGCATAACCGAGGAGCTTGCTCGCGTGACAAAAAAAAAATTCACAGAAGTTGAATCCGCCTTATCAGCAACCCCTGGCAACGGCACTGATAGTGACGATTGGTGGCTTTTCAGCAAATAAACCTACTGAAGATGAAGAGGAATTGGATATGTTAGACTTTGATAAGGTTCATGCCGGAAATGTATTAACATCTCATCACCTTCAAAGGAAGTCACACCAAGAAACCCTATCGAAAAAATTGAAGAGGACAGTTCATTCAAGGAGCAAACAGATAATTCAAATTTGCAATCTGTGAAAGAGGAGATGAGGCTCTACGAAAACACAGAGATGCTGCCTAAAGAAGAGAATTCTTTCATGTGGTGGCATGAAAATTGGCCAAGGTTTAAATTATTATCAGTGCTTGCAAGCAAATAATTATCAGCCCCTCCCTCATACGTTCGAGAGCGGGTGTATTTTTAGTGTAGGTGGGAATGTAAAACACCCCAAAAAGTATAATTGCCATACAATTTGAGAATTTTGTGAATTTGAAGTAATTGAATGATATCTATATTATCTATTATTATTATGTCATGTTTAAATAATAGCGTTTTTTTTTAATTTTTTCTTTTACAGCTTGTAATGGAGGTCTCTTCTTTCATTATTTTTTTCTTTACATTGTAGCTAGTTAAAGAATCTGCTTGTAAATTGTAAATCATTTTAAAACATAAAAGCTAGTAGCTAAAATTTGTTTTAATACTTACTTGGAAATGGAAATGGAATATTTTTGAATAAACACAAACATAAAAAAAAGTTATTAATATTATATTGCTTTTATTTATCCCTTTAAAGATACTTATTTTAATTTAAAAATAAATATACTTGGCCACAACCAAATATGAAATAAATGACAGTATGGTGTGACAGGGATGTAATCCTCTAGTTGACTAGCAGTACACAAATGTTCTATCTTAATACTGTGTATTTATTATATTAATAAAAGGTATCGGTATCGGTATCGTATCGGCACCTGAAAAATAGGTATCGGTTATCGGTGGATCGGCTTCTTTTCTGGTATCGGTAAATCCCATATATATATATATATATATATATAGTATATTATATATATATATATATATTATATATTATTATATATATATATATATTTTATATATATACTATTTATATATATATATATAACCATAACAACATCACCAAAATGGGAAGGTAAAAAAATACTGCCTTCTCTGGGATTGCACCACCGCATGTTGCGAAAATGAGGACCATACTCGGACGCTTTACCGACTGAGCCATCCTCCAACCAAAAAAAGTTGGATTCAAGAAACAGTTTTAAAGTTAACGAGCTCCGTTCAAGGAGGACATTCACAGGTGTTCCCAGCCTGGTCCTTTCCCCGTTCCTTATATTTTAGGATGTTAAATATTGCATATAATCGCAATTAATAAGTTATAAATAAACAAAGAACATATAATGGGAAGGTAAAGAAATATTGCCTTCTCTGGGATTGAACCACCGCATGTTGCGAATGAGGACAATATACCCGATGCTTTACCACTATGAGCCATCCTCCAACCCGAAAAAAGTTGGATCAAGAACAGTTTAAGCAACCGAGCTCCCGCAAGGCGACTCCCAGGTGTCCAGCCTGTTCTTTCCCTCGTTCCTTTCGTTCAGGCTGGACACCTGGTGATGTCGTCTTCCTCTGCTTTGCACTCCGTGCATCTCTCCGTAACCATGCACTCCCTGCTTTTTTCTAGGAATCCCCCTCCTGGGGGTGCTCAGACACCATTGTGGGTTCTGAAACACTCAAAATAAAGTTCTGCCGGTTCGATAACATATATAAGGGCGCCACATTTGACGCAATATGTGTTTGTAGCCAAATTTTAACTCTGGCTCAGTTATCCGGCACTTGAGCCAACTCAGGCTCCGGCCTCTCCCCACTCCCTATTTATCCTTCTTTCTCCTATGTTACTCTGTGCTTTTGTCTAATCTATAGCCAATTTCCAAGTTGGGCATCAGACCTCATCCTTACATGAGAAAGATTAGGGCCACTACTCGTGTAGTGGTGGAATATATATAATATATATAGTATATATATATATAATATAATAATATATATATATTATATATATTAATTATATATATATATATGTTATATACATAAATGTAGATATATATAGATATATATATATATATATATATTATATATATATATATAGTAGTAAGGGGAAAGATCGACAGATACCATATTGGCTTTATTTCTGGCAACCTAGTCATATTTTGGCTCTTTTTGATCGATGGCGACCATTTTGGCTCTTTTTGATCGATTGCGACCATCCATATGGCCAGATTGCATATTTTTTCTCGCTGAGTCTGATTTTGGGATACTAGATCCCAAATTTTAAGGCTTCGAACCTCTTTTCTCCGGCGTTTCCCCGCAAGTTCCCGCATTTTTCGGAATTTCAACAGTTTTTGACGCTTGAGGCGTTAAATTAGAGGTTTCCGGGATCGGTGAGGCGTTTTCTGAGGTTCTGAAATTAATGGCCGACATAACTTGAAATTTCCTAAGGTCGTTAGATTATGACGCTTGAGGCGTCAAATTAAGGGTTTCCGAGGTTGGTGAGGCGTTCGAAACAGGAAATCCAAGGCAAATACCGTCATGACTTGGATTTTCTCTAAAATCGCTAGATTTTTACCCTTGAGACATGAAATCATGGGTTTCTAAGGTCAATGTGACCAATTTTGAGGTCAAGTAGAATAATTTTGGAGTTTTCAGGAGGGTTAAGAACAAGTCTTATAAATTTTCTTCTCCACAATTTAGATGAGTTCTACTTGACGTATCCTCCTCAAACTTGCTATCCCCTTAGCAGGTGGTGACACCTTGGCGGAGCCGAGGTTTCACGCCGCTACGCCCATGTAAGGATGGGGCTGATACCCTAAACTTGGAAAATGGCTATAGATATACGAAAAGCACAGAGTGCATAGTAGAAGAAGGATAAATAGGAATGGAGGAAGAGGCCGGAGCATGAGTTGACTCAAGTGCCGGATAACTGAGCCAGAGTTAAAATTTGGCTACAAACACATATTGCGTCAAATGTAGCACCCTTATATATGTTATCGAACCAGTAGAACTTGCTTTTGAGGGTTACAGAACCCTTAACGGTGTCTGGGGACCCCCAGGAGGGGAATTCCCAGAAAAAAGCATGGAGTGCATGGTTACGGAAATGAACGGAGTGCAAAGCAAAGGAAGATGGAGGAAGGAGTCTGAGCAAAGAGTTGGTGAAGATGCTGGTACCGGTGTTGGAGATGGTGCGGTGCCGAGTTAGAAAACATTCGTTAAATAACACTATATTGATGTTAATGTATATGTTTATGAGGACGTAGATCCCGAATAAGATAGTTTCAGAACTCTGATGGGTATTCGAGAGCCCCTCAGGGGGTTCCAGAAGAAGTAAAGAATAAACGCATGGAGTGCTTAGCAGAAGAGGCTGCAAGATGGAAGATAATAGATGATTCCAAAGGAATGGGGTTTTCTCCATAAAATGGGGGTTTTCTTTAAAAATGGTATGAATTCAGCTATTAATAGTTACATACGTAACCATATGTCGCACAATATATATATATAAATCTTAGCACAAAGAGCTTATTAATTATAACGCCTCTCTCTCTCTCTCTCTCTCTCTCTCTCTCTCTCTCTCTCTCAATGCA
>JABUQX010123615.1:0-18455 GCA_015478945.1 Trachelipus rathkii | reverse complement strand
CCTCCTATGCCACCACCTATTACATACAGACCATCTACTTCACAAGAGGTAGAATTTTATGCTAATGTAAAGTAAAATCCCTTATGGATTTGAATTTTTTGAAGGCAGAGTCCTTGTCATAAATTTATAAATGTTTATAAATATTTTTAAATATTACTCAAATTAAATTCAAAACTAAAAGTTATTGATTATAAAAGCATACAATTCAAAACAAATTTCCGTTTCCCTAAACACAATCCCACATGAACTCAACAATATCTTGAACTCTTGTTACTAATATTTCTTTATAAAACTACCTACTCAACAAAATTCTTAAAGCTTTATTCCCATAAAAATGGTTAAATTTTCTTAAGACCTTGCAAATAATTCCAAATCGTTTAAATCCGGATTTTAAATCCAGATTTCAAAAATTCCTATGTTGGGGATAATCCTGAAACTAATCCCCCTTTGGATTCACCAGAAACCCCTTTTTTTAAGAAATTATTTAGCTAAAAAAAGAGAAAAGAGAGACGAGAGGAAGGAGCGTTTGTCAAGAAGGAAAAAGACCATACTTTTCTTTTATTAAAATGAGGGGATGGCTGGGAAGTAGGAAAAAACAGTAGAAGAGAGAACGATACCAGTAATAAGTATGGGGAGTAGGGAAAAAAACAGTAGAGAGACGGTCTTTAAAAAGAGCTCACATCTTAGAAATATTATATATTTTGGAGGGGAGAAATGATTTAGAGCAATAGCTAATTAAATGCGTCTAACAACAAATGGTGATACGAATGGAAAAATTGATTGTGTAGCATTGTTGAACAATACTCAAAAATCTATTTTAAAGTTTTTATTTTTAATGGAAAAATAATGATATATATATATATATCTTGTTAATATATAATATAATATAATATATTAATATATTATTAATTATATTATAGGTATATATTAGATATATATAATATAATTATATAATATATATAATATATATTATATTTATATAAATTATGAACTTTAACTTCCTTTATTTTAAAGTGGAAAAAAATGATATATTATATTTTTGTATAATTATATATTTATAATATAAGTATTATATTATATATATTATATATAATATAAGATATATATATATATATATAATATATTATATTTATATACTATATATATATATATTATACTATATAAATATATATATATATTAACAACTTTATATAAAAAATTGAAATTAAAGATTAAAACCATGTTTAAATTAGGACTAAAAATAGTCCCTCATTCGACAAATCAATCAGGAACAAAAGTGCATTTCAATGTTTAATTTATTAATCTTTCGGTAATATCACTAATAATAATAATAATAATAATAATAATAATAATAATAATAATAATAATAATAATAATAATCTTTGAAAATGTTTCAAATAAATTGTTGAAAATCTGCTTTATTTTGTTTTGATATTTATATTATTTTGTTATTTGTTCATGAGGTTTGAAGAATGTATTGTTTTCAATTAACTTGTGTATGTATATAACTATTATTTTAATAATTTTGAAACATAGAAGTTAAAGAATGAATTAAAAATATAATTAATATTGTATTTAATATTTTTAATATAATTTTTATATTAATTTTAATATGTTTGTTGAATATATTCAGCTATCATTTAATGAATGCATCATGAAATATATTAAATTTCGTTATTGAAGATAACATTAATTATTGTAAATTTAATATATTATATTTATTATATTTATTATTTAATGATTATTTTATATTTAATGTTTTTTTTTATTATGTTTTTAAAAAACAGGTTTTTGAACTTACTTTTTGTAACTACTTTTCATGAATACTTTTGTGACATTTTGGATATGTGTAAATAAAACAATTGGAAAAACGCGTTTTAATCAACTCCACAATAGAGTTATTGGAGATAGAAAAGAATATCTCAACAATTGGCGACAACTGTGCCATAGGATAGAAGGGTCGATACGCCTTCGAGAGCGCCTTCAAGATCGTAAGGAGACGAAGGAGGGATATATTCGACCTACGTGCACCTGGAAGTTTCTGACGAAAAGGCCAAACAAATCTTTCAAGGGCGACCAAAGTAAGGTCATCTACATATCCGAAGTCAAGTCACAGGGTCAAGACTTCCTTTGAGGGTCAAAATTCCAATACCCACAGTTCTGAACATTTACGGCTTTTCGTAACTTTTGGTTAAACAAGCATTTCATAGGTGGGGAACCAATTTTTGATCATCCTCAGACCTTCTCTTTTTGTGATAATACAGTTAAATTTTTAATTATAAACTTAAAAAGACAAGATCAAATAAAGAAGCAAAACATACATAATTATTTCATTTTTCTATTTATTAAGACTAATAAAAAAAAAAAAAGAATAGATAGAATCCTGTTGTAAATTTATATTTTTATGATTTCAATATATAAATTAAAAAAAAAATTGTTTATTAAATAGTTTGATATAAACAACATAAGTGAGAAAGTGGGAGTTTGTTAGTTGGGGTGAAAGAACAAAACAAGCCAAAAAAAAAAAAAAAAAAAAAAAAAAAAAAAAAAAGAGAATAAAAAAAAAAAAAAAAAAAAAAATATACTATATTATAAAATTAAAAAATAAAAATTTGTAAAAATTTTTTTTATAAAAAAAAAAAAAAAAAAAAAAAAAAAAAAAAAAAAATAAAAAAAAAAAAAAAAAAAAAAAAAAAAAAAAGAAAAGATGCGTATCTAAAAAAAAAAAAAAAACAAAGTGCTTGATTGTTTAAAAAAAAAAAAAATTTTCGAACGTATGCCTATTTAAAAATCACCCATTAAAATTTTTAAAAAAAACCTATAGAAAGAAAGGAAAAAAATATAAATGAAAAAAAATATTATGAAAATCGCCTACAAAATAATAGATATTGACAATTTAAATGAAAATCAAAATAATATATAATAATATATTATATTATATATAATATATTATAATAATAAAATACTATATATATTTAGATATATAATCTATACTATATATATATATATAATAATATTTTACATTATAATTTTATTGTTAAGAAGATTTTACCAAAAAGAAAATTATTGAACTATATCTATAAGGTATATAATATTAGCTAAAAATATTTTTAATATAATATAAAACAAATATATGTATATATAATATATTTATATAAATATATAATATATATATATATTATATTATTAATATAATATATATGCCAAAAATTGGAGAAATTAAATAATTTGTTAATATTAAAATAACTTTTTAATATTTTATTGAATACTTCGTAATAATTACGAATAGTATGGCGGAGGAAATTGCCATAATTGGGCTAAAAGTTAGGTTAACGCTTTGATTTTTGTATTAATTCACGTGATGTTGTTTGGATTATTAATTCTCGCGCCCTAAATTGTGTGTCGGCAAATCTTAGTACGCTTGGAAGGCACAATCCCTCAGTCCAAATCCGCTCTGCTGACGGTACTCGTTGCATCCAGCCGTGGTTAGTAGATAGCGAAACAGTTCTGACCCATTATTTACTGACACTCAGAACCCCGTAGCGCGTACGACAGCACGATTAAGAACCATAATATTAAAGTATAAACTACTGTAAATAAATTTTAAAAATATAAATTTTTAAAACCCTGAAACGAATGAGACATCGGTCTGGTTCTTAAGAGTAAGCCCAGTGAATAAAATAACGTAAAATATGATTGTGATACACTCATACTCTCGACAGTCTCCAGTTACATTAAACTGTTAAGTTGAAGAATAATCTTATACTTTTCTCAGTGTGGTAAGGCTTGACCACTAGACTAAAGTTCCTTCCACGTTGTTATAGTCCCCCAGAGTGACTTTACCGACAGAGATTACAAATAAAGACTAAATAAATTATGAAATTTTTGAAATTTACTATATATAGAAAACTATAAAAGTAAAATTCAGTGTGTGATGTGAAATCTAATAAACATTTTGGGAAAAAATAATGCCCCGAAGGCTACGCAAGAGTCCCCTATTGAGGCTACTCACGGCACGTAAATTGCGACTCTCCACTTCAAACAATTCAGCATAGATCACGAACCGGAGTGTGACGTCACTGCGTAGCGCGCGGTACTCTGGTAGATGAGCTTTATAGGACCTCGACTTCCTCAGATACGTAGACACTTCGAGTCATACTGCAGCTCAACCGTACTGTAATCCGACTCAACACCGTCGCCCACTCACAACATAATGCCGACAGAGATAACGTATCAGCCCTATAGTATAGATAAGTGCAGGCTGTACTTCCTCCCACGCGCACCTGCATGTGGCGCATTTGTCCTAGTTATCTGCGTCGTATCGACGGTTTATAATTATACTATCTGATGTTACTGGTCGTAACTTTTTCCAGCATAGTGGAGACTGTCCAGCTCACTGCTGAACGGTCATACCTACTCTTAACAAGTATCAGCTACCTTATAAGCGACGCATGCTCAATCCACATCGGCAATACACTATGCTGTCCTTAATCTTTAGGGAGAGTCTATATAAGATAAGCCTACAAGTATCAATCTATTTTCGCTTAAGCTCACAGTTCTCGGTGTTTCATCATAATGCATCGTGAGTATGTACTTATACGCTCCATGCCGACGATCGACTCAGAGGGCGTCTCTATCCTTCACCTCACTTCCCGCCGAGGCGTTGCTTACTGTGACATACATATTTAGCCTACTTTGTTGCATTAACAGACGGCGACTGCTTACGTTCAGATCGCTTCAGCACACTAACGAGTTAATATACCTCGCCCCGTTATGTACTGAGTCAAGTGCTTTTTTACTAACAAAATAACCTAATCTAATAGGTTAAATAATAATAATAAGTGAGTAATAATAATAATAAATAAATAATAATTTAATAATAGATATGATAACCCCAATATAAATAATCATTAGAGTGATAGATGATAATAAATTTGTACATGTTAAATATGAATATACATAGAACTCAGCGCTGAAGCTTTTCGTCAGTGGGCGAATAACTGAGTTCGCGAGAGCCGCAGCGAAAGGGTTAATGGTATTTGATATTAAACTCTTATAAAAAATTTTCTTTTTGCTCTGGTATAATTGTATCATAGTATATACAGTTTCTTTGTTATGCCATGTTTTGAAATGTTCCGAGTTTCTAGATGTTCTCCTTACTCCCTAGACAATTTATATATAATGTGTAATATAGGTTATTCCCATGGCACCATAAAAGAAAATTCTTTTAAGACTTAACTGGTGTCATGACAGTTATGTCGTCGTCGTCGTATGCAATGAGTCTTATGTTTTGTTTTGGAGGGAGAGGTATTCTTTGTTACCTCTCATTAAGGTACCTTGTTTTCTATGTCTTAGGGACATAGGATTGGATATATTGGTTGTTCTCATATCAAAATTAGGGACAAAAGAAGGGTCCTGTGATAAAATGTTTGGTGGAGATGGAGGAGAGGCATTCCTAGGTGTTGTTATAGGAAGTTGTAAAAGAGTGTCTTGTGTAGGAAGACTTTGGGATGTTAATGGATGGGTTATGGATTCTTGAGGAAGAGGAGGTGGGGGTGGAATAGGTGGTTTTTGGAAATAAGATTTTGAAGGTAACATAGGTGGTGAGGGAGTATGAATTTGAGATGCTGAAGGCTGGGGTGGTGATTGAAGATCGTCGAAGAATAATTTTGGAGGTAAGGTAGTAGGAAATCCCTGAAAGTGAGTCTTTTTAGAGGGGAAGGTGAGAAAAGGAAATTAGGAGTTGGTGGAGGTAAATGAGCATGCGAAGGAGGTGGGGAAGATGATCTTTCCTGAGGTGAGATGTCTCTATTATTGTCAGAAGTTTTTAAAGGGGTTTCAGGTTGCATGATCTTTGGTTGTTGAATTAAAGGTGGGGGAGGTTGAATGTCTTTGGAAATATGGTATTTGGAATGGTTGGATTGGTTTTTGTGGTATATTTAAATGATGAAGAGGTTTTGGGGGTGGCTTTTTAGTAAGAAGAAGGTCGCCGTTGGTTGTTGTTTTAGAAATTGGTACATTTTTATTTGATACTTTGTCCTTGTGGACAATAAATGTTTTTGATGTTTGTAAACATTGTAAAAGCAATTTGTTAAAGTGTACCAGTTGTTTCATTTGAAATGGATCTGTCCATTTCAGAAATAGTTTAGGGGATTGATGTGGCTTTTTCACATTTAAAATATGTACATAATCCCCAAATTTGATGGGTATGGAAGAAGAATTTTTGTTGTCTTTCCATTATTAGTTTTGCTGTTTCCTGCCGAAGATGATCTCGAGCTTGATTTCTTATGGATTGGCTCTTTCAGCTAATTCATCAACATAATCATTGATATGTTTTTGAGACTCAGAGCCTTTTGTAAAAGGAGAGATATAGTTAGGAAGGTCCCAGGGGAGTCTTTTATTATAAGTATAGAGGGGGAAATGAGTGCAACCAATGGAGGAATTAAATGTGATTGCTATCTGGGTAAAAGGAATAAGCTTTCCCCAGTCACGATGGTTAGAATTCACATAATGTTAGAGATGGTTTGCAATCTTAAACATTTCTCTCTCTCTGCCAAACTGTTCGAATTAGGATGCCTTACCACAATGTTAACCGCCTTGATCTTCCATTGTGCACAAATTTCCTTAAAAAGTCGAGACGTGAACTCGGGAGCCCTATCCAATATAATAACTTCCGGAGTACTATGCCTGCATATAATTCTTTCTAGAATTGCCTGGGCAATGTCTTTGGTTGTGTGTTGAAGGAGAGGGACCAGCTCAACATACCTAGTTAAGCTGTTCTTTAGAACTAAGATATACTTAGTTTTAGTGATGTTACAGGTGGGCAATGGTCCCAGAACGTCCAAATGGACTCTGGCAAACGGTTCATACAGAAGTGGGTAGGTTATAATTGTGGCATTTTTAGATGTATTTCTTTTCACTCTTTGGCAAGAGATGCAGGAATGACAGTGTTCCTTCACTAGAGTATATAATTTTGGGAAAATATATTTTTCTATCTAACCCACAGTGACCAGATGGTAAAGAGTCATTTTTGTGTTTAATGATAGAGTGTATCATTGAATCTGGAACTTGTATGAGGAAATTTCCATTTTGAGTGGCATAGTGGAGAATGTCTTTGATAAGAATATGAGGGAAAGTATCAGCAGAAGTATCTTGCTGATTAAGAACATAAGAACATAAGAAATATAGGGACAGTAAGAAGCCACATGGACCTATCGAGACTGTCCCAGTCTACCCACTAACCAAACATGCTCTCATGCAAATCCACAAAGCACCCTAGGGCTTGTCAAATTCATGTAACTAAAATCCACCAATTTGGCTTAGTAAAAAAAAAATAATATATGATACCCAAACCATCCACATACCTTAATAACTAAGTTATGGTCACATGCAGAATAACATTAATAAACTACTGTAACTAAAAACCAAGCAATTTCGGCTTCGTCGTAAATATACTATGATTGATACCCAAAAACCCCATTCCATAGTATACTATCCAACCCTTTCTTAAATGTTGCCATCGAGTCACACTCAAACAACCTCCTGTGGCAAACCATTCCAAAAATTTAACAACCCTATTGCTGAATTCATGCTTTCTTATATCAAGATGGGATGCTTTCTTCTTATTTTCTTGTTTTGGCCCCCTGCATTTGTTCTCGTTCCATGCTCTTACGATACTCGCACTGATGAGGTATTGCCATCTGTAAGTTCAGATAGGACAGGGTGAGTAGACTTTGTATTAAGACATTAAGAATTAGCAGGACAGTAAGAAGCCACTGGCCTCCTTCTCTCAAATTATATCGAGACTGTCCCTAGTCAACCCCACTAACCAAACATGCTCATTGCAAATCCACAAATAGCTAGTTAGGGGATTCCTTTTAACAGTACTGTTCCTAACATATTCAAGTAGTTTGGCTTAGTCCAAAACTAACTAATGATATATCTATATATATATATATGTGATACCCAAACATCCACATTGCATTAATAAACTAACAGTTATGGTCACACAGTGCAAATCTTAACATTACTAACTAGCTTGTAACTAAAAACCTGCAATTTGGCTTCACTTAAATATATTATTAAATACCAACCACCCAAGTCTATACCTATCCAACCCTATCTTAAATGTTGTAATCGATGTCACAATCAACAAACCTCCTGGGCAACATTTCCCAAAAATTTAACAACTCTATTTACTGAATGCTATGCTTTCTGCTTAGACATAGCTTCTCGCTTTCTTCTTTAATTTTCTTTATTATAGCCCCCTGGTGTCACCTGTCCATGCTTCTACTATGAAAAATGTGGTCTCCGTTATTTCCAGTAGATGTAAATATTTTCGTGTAACTTGTATCATGTTCCCCTCTGAGAAATCGCCTTTCTACAGGAAAACATTTCCCTAACTCATTAAGACCATTAAGACCATTAAGAATATTGACGACCAGTCAAAGAAGCCCACACCGGCCTGTCGAGGACTGTGCCCAGTTCAAACCCATTAACCAAACATGCTCATGCAACATCCAACCAAAGCACCCGTAGGGCTTGTCAAATACCCTGAAAACTACTAAATCCACCAATTTGGCTTAGTCAAAACGTAATGATATATAATATATATATATATTATATATAATATATTATTATATAATATATATATAATATATATATATTATTATATATATAATATAATATATAATATATATATATATATTATATATATATATATATTATAATATATATATAATATAGATAAAGTATATAATATATTATATATATTGATACCCAAACCATCCACCATGCTTAGCCCAATTTGGCTTAGTCAAACTAATATATATATTATGACCCAAAAGTAAGACATGCATTAATAACTAAGTTATGTCACACATGCAGCATTACATTAATAAACTACTGTAACTAAAAACCCGCCAATTTGGCTTTGTCTAAATATATTATATGATACCCAACCCATCTATATACCTATCCAACCCTTTAAATGTTGCAATCGAGTCACACTCAACATAAGAACCTGAAGAAGTTTTTTAGCTTTTATAAATTTAAAAGTTAAGAATAGACAATTTGGTCCATTAAAATTTGATGAAAAGTTTAGTGAGTCAGATAAGGAGTTGAGTTCAACATTTTCAATGCTATTTGCTTCAGTGTTTACCGAGGAAAGATTAGATAATAGTTTGGAGACTAATAGTTCTTGTATGCATGTAACAAATAGACTTCCAGAACTTAAATTTGATGTAAAAGATATTAAAACGTTTATTAGATCATATTGATCCAAGTAAAGCTGCAGGCCCTGATGGTATTTAAGGTAGAATTCTGAAAGAAGGTAGTACCAGCATTGCAAAGGCACTGTATTTGATTTTAAGCGATCTATAACATTTGGTGAGGTACCAGATGACTGGAAAACAAGCATATGTTGTGCCTATTTATAAGAAAGGTAGTAAGGAAGATTTGGCAAATTATAGGCCAGTTAGCTTAACATCTTTGGTGATAAAGGTTCTGGAAAAGTTAATGAAAGGGTCATATAGAGAAATATTTAGAAAGATAAACAAGGTATTGTATGACTCCAGCCACCGGTTTCCAGAAAGTAGGTCCATGTTCAGACAAAACCTTTTTAAGAATTTATGGAATTGACATTACCTGACTGCATTGGACAGAGGAGATCCAGTTGATATTGTATATTAGACTTTAGTAAACTTTTGATAAGGTTCCCCAACATAAGGCTGATTGAAGAAGTTATATGCAAATGTTGGTATAGTGGAAGTGGTACATGCGTTGGATTAAAGAGTGTTGCAAAAGAATACAGTGTGTACCAACTAAATGGCCAATAAATCATATGGAAATAGGTCAAGATGGTGTCCCACAGGGTTCAGTGCTGGAGCCACTATTGTTCCTGCATATATATAAATGATTTAGACCAGGGGACTTAAATGCAAAGGTTTTCTAAGTTTGCAGATGAACCAAAGGGCGCCACCACAGTAGGAATATCGTGAAGATGTATAAAGATTTCAAAATGATCTTTGATAAACTTTCTTGGGTGGGCAGATAAGTGGCAAATGAAATTTAATAGTAAAAAGTGTAAGGGTCTTCACCTAGGTTTCTCAATTTAAAGATAACTAAGATATGAAGGGATTGGCTTGAGTCGTTGGACCAAGAAAAAGATTTTTAGGTGTGATTATAAAGCAGTAATTTGAAAGTTAGCTAATCAGTGTGGAAGCTAGAAATAAAGCTAATAAGATGCTGGGCATAATAAATCGCAATGTTGTTTACAATGTAAGACATTAAAGAATATAGAGACAGTAAAAAAGCCACATGGGCCTATCGAGACTGTCCCAAGTCAACCCAGCTACCCAACAATGCTCATGGCAAATTCCACAAAGTACCCTAGGGCTTGTCCAATTTTGTTGTAATTACAAATCCACCAATTTGGCTTTAGTCAAAACTAATGATATATAAAATATGAATACCAATCCACCACATGCATTAATAGCTAAGTTATGGTCACACATGCCATCTAACATTAATAACTACTACTAACTAAAAACCCGCCCAATTTGGGCTTCGTCAATATATTATATGATACCACCATCCATAAACGAATTCTAACCCTTATCTTGAAATGTTGATATCAGTCACACTCAACATGATTCACTCTTACAGACTATTCCAAAATTTAAAAACCCTATTACTAAATGCATGCTTTCTTATATCAAGATGGCCATGCTTTCTTCTTAATTTTCTTTTATGCCCCCTGGTCACCTGTTCCATGTTTACTATGAAAATTTATTTGGTCTCTGTATTTTATCAATAGATGTAAATATTTTTGTACTTGTATCATGTCCCTCTGAGAAATCGCCTTTTCTACAGAAAAAACATTCCTAACTCCTTCAAGCCTCTCCTCATAGCTCTTACCCTCAAACCCAGAAACATCCTTTGTTGCTCTACGTTGCACTCTCTCTAGCATATCTAAGTCTTTCTTTACAATAAGGGGCCCAAAACTTGTGCACAATACTCTTATTACTGGCCTAACATAGAGCTATTATACAGTTTTACTTATTACTTCCTTTGCTCTTGTAACAACATTGCGATTTATTATTCCCAGCATTGGTAATTTAGCTTTATTTTAGCTTTCCAAACACTGATTAGCTACTTTTTCAAATTACTGCTTATAATCACACCTAAATTTTTTTTCCAAATTGGTCCACAGACTCAAGCCAATCTCAACTTCATATCGCAGGACATTGGAATATTCTTTTGATAACCTAGGTAATGAAACTTTTTCAGCTACTCCATCAGCAATGAGTCAAATTATTGCAAATTTACCTCCTCCACCCAAAGTTTATCAAGATCATTTTTGAATCTTATGCATCCTCCTATTTCTAACTGACGGTGGCCACTTTTATTTCATCGCAAACTTTAGAAACCTTGCATTTAACTTCCCTGGTCTAAATCATTTATATCATATGAGGAACAATAGTGGCCCCAGCACTGACCCTGTGGGGACACCACTCTTCACTATTTTTCATGATGATTTATTGCCATTTAGTTGTTACACACTGTTTTCTATTTTTTTATACCACTCTTTAATCCAACATGTACCCAACTCCACCTATACCACATTGCAAATAACTTTTTCATCAGCCCTTAATGTGGGGAACCTTATCCAAAGCTTTACTAAAGTCTAAATATACAATATCAAATGTATTCCCTCGGTCAAAGCAGTCAGTAATGTATCCATAAATTCTAATCGCAGTTTTGATTACAAGAGAAAAGGAAGTGAGAAGTAAACAGCTTAATAACTGTTAGACGCAGTAATAGCAGTAATTGTGCACAAGTTTTGGGCCCCCTTATTTAAAAGAAAGACTTAAATCATGCTAGAGCGAGTGCAACGTGGATGGGGCAACAAGGATGATTTCTGGGTTTGAGCCGTAGAGCTATGAGGAGAGGCTGAAGGAGTTAGGGAATGTTTTCTGTAGAAAGGCGATTTCTCAGAGGGGATTATGATACAAGTCTACAAAATATTTACATCTATTGCATAATACAGAGACCAATAAATTTTCTTAGTAGAGCACGGAGATTGGCAAGAATTCATAAAGAAGAAAATTAAGAAGAAAGCATAGCCATCTTGATATAAAGAAAGCATTCATTCAGGTTAAATTTTAAGGGGGGGTGTTTTTAAAAAAAAAAAAATTTTTGGATAATTTTTAAAAAGCAGGAGTTTGAGTGTGACTCACTTGCAACATTTAAGAATGGGTTTGGATAAGGTATATGGATGGGTTGGGTATCATTATAATATATTTAGAAACGTTAAATTGGCGGGTTTTTAGGTACAGTAGTTAATTTGATGTTATAAGTTTTGTTACAATAGCTTAGTTATTAATTGCATTGGGAATGTTTGGGTATCATATATAGTATCATTAGTTTTGACTAGCAAATTGGCTAATACCATTGTGGATGGTTTGGGATATCATAAATTTTACCAGATGGTTTTACCTAGCCAAATTGGTGGATTTTGATTACAGCTATTTGATTGGTGCAATTGTGCTATTTGGATTTTGATGAGCATGTTTTGGTTAGTGGGTTGACTGGGACAAGTCTCGAAACAGGCCTGTGTGGCTTATTACTGTCTCTATATTCTTTAATGTCTTTAATGTCTAATTGAGCATAAATCACCGATTCGACAAATGTGGCCTTTTTTATTGCTAACATCATCTCATACCAACCTGTAACAACACTAGTTTATTTATATCACCACTATTAACAGTTACCATCGCTATTATTTGTATCCTGATTTAGCCCATTACCCCCCAACTTTACCTAGTGTTTTGCTAAACAAGTCTCCAAAATGGTACTGCTGCTGAAAAGCCCAACACCTTACGACTCAAGTGAACTCCATCTGCTGCAAAAAGATCTTATCCAGAAATTCTCTCCACAATCCAAAAACCTAATATTTCTGAAAACATAGATTTCCTAACCTTTCATTACACCTAAAAGCCCTACTCCCCATCCTGACTGGCACCTTAACCTAGGGTATAAATCCCAGAAATCAGTGCACCTTCTTCCACTAGCTTTCATCTTCTGAATCAATCTCTATAATCTGCTATTAATTCTTCTGACCTTCTATGTCCTATATCATTTTGTACCCACATGCACAATCACATTTGAATCAACATTATGTAGAATCAAGCTCTCTATCTATCTATCCACGATATCACTCACTCTGGCCCCACCTGGATAACATACTTCTCAATCGTTTCTTTTTATTCCTTTGAAAAGTCCTATCTAGGATTCATCCATGTAATTTTCAATTAGCAATTTATCAGTCTTCCCTTTAGAAACTCAAACATTACCATTGGCCCCTCTCTGATCCCTCTCCATCTGGAAGACAGTCGAACCTGCTACTGCAGGTCACAGGTGGACTGACTTTCGAGATCCTCATCTTTAAATTATTATATTCTAGTTTGTTCTACAACTCCATATTCATCTGCAGACCTATTTTCAACTACTTAAACCTTTTCCCCCTCAATCTTCTGCCTAGGTGAATCAACTATTTCTTCTACCCCCTATATCCTGCTTCCCTCCTCGCCTTGACATCCTTACTAACTTTTTTCTTGAACACTTCCCTTTTTTTTCAACTCATATACAACTTCTTTCAATTCATTTATATTTCCATGCAGTCTTGCAATCTCCTTCCTTAGCCACACATTCCTGCATTCGCAACACAAACAGGGCAACTATCCACATATCAACTCTCACATTCCCACAGTTACCCACACAGAGCAACATACTTTAAATTATATCAAACTTTACTACCTTGCGTACCTACAATTTACCAAATAGTTTTTAAGTATTGTAAAAGCCTAAAAAGAAATAAACTAATATCTTTAAAAACAAGTTAAAAATTTGAACAAGCTTTAATCTTTAGCTTAGCCTTGCCAGGGATATAATAAAAAATTAATTTTTTGTTTTTTTTTTTTTTTTTTTTTTTTAAAATTAAGGTTAGGCCTAACAGTAGTCCAACTTGTACCAATTATTTCACCAACTACAGTTTACTAAATATCACTAAGGCCTAGAAAGAAATTAATATCTTAAACAAGCTTGAATATAGTATAGCCTAGGCCCTAGCGCTAAGTTTATAAAAAAATTATAAAATAGGCTTAACTTAAAACTGATGGGCTTCACGGTAAACTAATTAGTTTAAATTATTCACAAATTAACATAACAATTGTTAAAGAAAAACTATTTAATAATTCAAATAAACCTGCAACAACAGTTATACAGAAATACTCTTACTACTCTAGGTATTATTTCAAACTGTTGAAATCATCAATTAATTCAACTAAATTATTTGAATAACAAGAAATAATCACAATAATAAGTACACAAATTTTCTAAAATACACAGTTAGATACACAACACTAATTGTTAACTCAAAATTTCACTTGCAAATGCACAGATTATAGTAGTAAAATGGGAGCAAAAATAAACACACCCTCACTTGCTGAAGTTCAAAGTCCCCTCTGAGAAATCTCCTTTCTACAGAAAACATTCCTAACTCTTTCAGCCTCTCCTCATAGCTCTTACCCTCAAAAACCCAGAAATTCTCCTTGTTGCTCTACGTTGCACTCCTCTCTAGGCATATCTAAGTCTTCTTTAAATAAGGGGCCCCAAACTTGTGCACAATACTCTATTATTGTCCTTAACATAGCTATTATACAGTTTACTTATTACTTCCTTGCTCTTGTAAACAACATTGCGATTTATTATACCCAGTATCTTATTATCTTTATTCTTTGCTTCCTTCCAAACACTGATTAGCTACTTTCAAATTACTGCTATAATCACACCATAAATCTTTTCTTGAATCCTTAGACTCAGCCAATCCCCATTCATATTGCAGTTAAAACTTATTTGAGTAACTTGGTGAAGAACCTTACACCTTTTACTATTTAAAATTTCATTTGCCACTTATCTGCCCACCCAAGAAGTTTCTCAAGATCATTTTGAAATCTTTATGCATCCTTCCCTATTCCTAACTGAGGGTGGCCACTTTGGTATCATCGGCCAACTTAGAAAACCTTGCATTTAAGTCCCTGTCTAAATCATTTATATAATATAGAGCAAGAACAATAGTGGCCCCCCAGCACTGAACCCTGGGGACACCACTTCTTTCACTTATTCCCATTTGATTGACTTGATTGCCATTTTTTAGTTGTTACACACTGTTTTTCTTATTCCCACAACCACTCTTTAACTCCAACCAGTTCTTTTATACCACTCCACCTCTATAACCACATTGCCAATAACTTCTTCATCAGCCTTTATGTGGGGAACTTATCAAAAGCTCTTGGCTAGAAGTCTAAATATACAATATCAACTGGATTCTCCTCGGTCAATGCAGTCCATAATATATATTCCATAAATTCTAAACTAACTAGCTTTGTTCTGACATTGACCTACCCTTTCTGAAACCTTGCTGGGAGTTATACAATACCTTGTTCATCTTCAAAATTCTCTATATGACCTTTCAGTAAATTTTGTCCAGAACCTTTTACAACCAGAGATGTAAAGCTAACTGGCTAAGCCTATAATTTCCCAAATCTCCTTACTACCTTTCTACAACAAAAAAAAATAAAATATAAATAAAGAGCACAAACTAATAATTGATGATATTTCCAAGATATACTAAGGTACACTACGCTCAAAGGAGGAGTATGCGACTTGAAAGCTTAGAAAAGCAGTACAGTGCCTTTTGCAATAGCAATTATATAAGGAGTGTAATGAAGCAAAAACCATGATTATAACGACATCAAGGGCCTGAAGCCTTTACTTGGATCAATATGGTCTATAAACGTTAAATATCTTTACATCATTATTAAACAAGAATATAAATTATTACAAGTTACATGATACAAAAGAACTAATTAGTCTTCCAAACTATTATCTAATTCTATATCCTCCCAGTAAACATTGAAGACAAAAAAATAAACTTTGAAAATGTTACCAAACTCCTTATCTGAACTTACAAAAAATATTCATCAATTTTAATTGGACCTATTGTCCTATTCTTACTTTAAATTTATAAAAGCTAAAAAATTTTCTTCAAGCCACCAGGAATCCACGACCAAAATTTTTGCATCATTGCAATTACTCCTTACCTAATGGGCACAAAAAAACGTCAAAAATGGTCAATTATATATATAAATGTGAGTGATGTTGGAAGCCAGCAGGCTGGGCTAAAGAGCGGCTCAAGAGCTTATTTACAATAAATGCCATTATATTTCCTGATTGGTGCCGGTCTACCGACGCAGGATTCCAAACTAGAGATCACTAGGTCCATGAAGCCATATATAATTTGAGAATCAACAAACATCAAAGTGATTGGGTGGCTGAGGACCATTCTTTGTTATCCGGCGCGAGTCTCACGAGTGAACAACACCATAGAAGAGGCTCCCGCGCCAGTCGTAGGGCTTAAATCATGTTCTTGCAACATACATCTCAGACAAGCCATCAAATTCTATGATTTACCTCCAGGAGGCCATTACATCTAGGGTTTTTTGAGCTACATGTAGACCGGTGATCCATTCCCACGGCCCTGCAGACTTTCTTCGAACAGGCGACTAGTGAAATTCGCACCTAAATCTTCCGAAATAATTACCTGAGGAATTCCACAGAATGGAAATAGCTCGTAAATGAATGCATTCAATATTTCTCCCCGAATTTATTTCTTTGAGAGGCACACGAACAATACTTACTGTAGCGGCCTCAATTTAACGTAAGAAATAAAAGAGTATTAACTCTTCAATACGGATTAGAGATAAACTTAAGGAATAATCAATATGAACCACAAGCTCTTCCAAACCTCTACATATAATGTTTACTTCTTTTAAAGACACCATTAATTAGGACTATATACCTAGGGTACCGTTTTATTTTGTTTGACATTTGATCGAGCATGTGCGGAATAAACTTTTATCTTTTATAGCATATGCTGGTGGAACACACAAGTTCGTATTTTTAGGTAGAGCAAATATTTCCAAGGAGGTATCTCTCCAATTCACCGCCCAAATGATCCATATTTAATATGATGTGTATTACACGACGTGCCATTACTTTCATGCACACATACATCTTTGTGGGATGTACAAAAAACTCCCCAATAGTTTAAGAGACAAAAATTAGACAAATTCCATTCCTATCTCCTTTGTTATAAAAAGATTTTTGTTTATTAACTTTAAAGTTGTTGTTTCATACTTTTCTTCGCAGTTCAGATCGCTAAGGTACTTTTCAGACTGTTGGTGTTGTCTAATTTCTTCGAAGTCCAAATCTCGTTTAAAATGCGAGACTAATATCTTAGCATTTTTATCAAACGTTGTTACTAAATTTATTTGCCATTTTCCCAGTCACTGACCGCTCCAGTGCGCTGACTCAAATATTAATTCAATTTTGAACAGACAGAGATCTGATCTAGAATGCACTTTACGATTCAGCCTCCACATGTTAGACACAAGTTTATAGCGGGCCTACATACAGACGGCCATGCTTACTCAGCAAAGCTCCCAGTTATAATTGCTCATTGGCTAGATAGGTGACTATGTGGGTAGGCTAGATCACAGCCTACTATTACTTTGGAAAACTGCAATTCTACTCCTACGTCGAATCCTCAGTCTATGGGCCAAACATCTCTGCAAAAGTAGGAATCATTATTGTAATAACACATTTTTGATTTCGGTAATTATCTCCATCGTGATATTGAATTGCATAACTCAAGCAAGTTTCCCTCAATTCCCCGTAGCGCTTATAGAATTTTGTACAATCATTAGGCTATTGATTTATTTTAAAGTACACCCCACAAGTAAAAAAAACCTAATTCACCCAATGAGAGCATCGTGGAGCACCGTACACATTACGCGCACAGGCCCTTCACCGCCAATAAAACCTCTCTGAACCCACCTAAATATTCTACATATAATATTGTCGAAGAGCTCCACATAATAAACCAGACTGCTAATATATCAACCGTCCGAAAATATCGTTTTTTCTTGGTTGTAATTAAAACACAGCCCCCACATTATAAAAAGCAAAGGAGGACGCTGGCCTTCCTCATCCACATGTCAGACCCACCCTAACATTATAATTAACCACTCGATATTAAAAGCGATTATTAAATAATAGCCAACACCTCAACACTCCGTAACATTATGAGAACAGGACGCAATCGACGGCGAGGACGCCTGAGTCGTGACGCAAATGTAACGAAATAGGCTTCTTATAATATCATGTAAACACGACGCGTCTCAGCATGCAGGAGACCACAGGATTTTTTTATTAGAAGCTATTCTTCCCATATTAAATAAACTATACAAAGGCAGCGTTAGATTTTGTCCCCAAACAACCAAGGGGTGGAATAATTTTAAAGCGTCCGGTAAAAAATTGAGAATCTCTATCCA
>JABUQX010123614.1:47500-63565 GCA_015478945.1 Trachelipus rathkii | reverse complement strand
AGAGAAATTAACAATTGTATTTTTATAATATAACCTTCGGAAAAAAAACAAAATCTTAAAGTTTGGAAAACAGTAATTAAACAATAGCTATCAGTTGTTAATACATTAGTGTTAATAATGGTCTTTGCATCACAAACACAAATACATTTCCTTCTTCTCTTCATTGTCAAACGAGAGATCATTTTTCTGAAGCCACTTTTCGTGCTTCATCTTTGAGAATGGTCTCGCTGTCTGGTTCGCCAACATTCAATTACAGGCAGCCAGACAACTTTCTCAGCATTCAGCCTCAGTCGGTGTTCAGCCTCTTCGCAGGTAGGAAAGTGTTGCGAAATTTTTTTTTCGGTTTCCTTTACGGAGAAGGAGGGAGAAAAAAAAAAGTTGGCGCCAAGATCACTTTTTTTTAAATAGGAGTTATGTAATTTTTGTTCTTTAATTCTTTTCTTTTTTTCTCTTCAGGTTATTAAAGTGAATAACATTGTTTGAAAATCTTATTAATTTTATATAGTTAGAGACTTAATTATTAAAAATTAATATAAAATAAATATATTTACCCTAAAACAAACAAAGTATCTTCACAACTAAACAAAATCTTGTCGACTCTCTTGCTGCCTTCACAAAGGGACACTCATTTGTCATTTTTAATATTATAAAAGAGCAATTAAAAGCAATCGTCACTCGTTTGCAATGACTGACGTCATGTTTTATGAGGACGGAATTATTTTTGACAACGATGACCCGGACTTTAAGTCGGAGAGCGAAGAGGAGGATGAGGAGGAGGAACAAGATTTGGCAATTAAAACTACGTCAAAAAATAAAAGAAGAGGTAATATATATATATATATATAGGGTATATATATATATATATATATATAGAATTTTGTAGGGTAGTAGTATATATATATAGGTGATATATATAATGGTATATATTTATATAGTAGTATATAGTATTAATGTATATATAGTATATAGGTATGATATATATAATTATAACTTGTATAGTTATAGTATAGGTATATGAGTAAGATTTATAGAAGTTATTAAGGTGGAATTTTGCAGAAGTCCAAAAATATTTTATGAACCCTATTTGTTAAACAAATTTATTACATTTTAAGTCGTATATATATGATATATATAGTATATTTTTATTAATTGATATGTGTATTTGTTTGAGCATATATATATTTAATTATAATATATTATATATATATATATGAGTTATATTATATAGTTAATATATACGTAGATACTAGGATATACTAGTGGAGGATATTTATATATAAGGCGTGTACTAAACGTAGACTCAATATATATAGTATAAATCATATGGAGACAGAGAGAGAGAGAGGAGACGGAGAGATAAATAGAGAGAGAGAGAGAGAAGAGATGAGAGGAAGAGAAGATATAGGAGTGCTAGAGAGCTAATAAAGTTATGCAAAAAGCATGATGAGAGAGAGAGAGAGTTAGAGATGAGAAGAGGGAGGAGATTAAAATAAATTTACGTGAATTTTCACGGGAGGGTGGTATCATTTTGAATCAAGAATAACAATACCGTTATGTTTGAGTTTTTAGTTTTGTTTTGATTTTGCACATTTGAATTTTTTTCCTTTTTTATTTTTTTTTAATTTTTTATTTTTCACACTGCTTTGCCATGATAGCTAAATGGAATAAAATATGAAATCTAAGGGTGGCAATGAACAGCAGAATATTAACATCTTATTTATCTCATCTATCCGTATCAGTATCTATCTATCTAGTCTATCTATCTACTATTCTATCTATTAATATACCTCTAGATTGGGATTTCGTATCTAATATTATTATCTCTCTCTCGTCTCATCTACTCTCTGGGTCTGTCCTATGTCCGGTCTCTCTCTCTTCTGTATCATCTCTTCTCGCTCATCTTCTCTCATTTCCTCTCTCGATCTTCTATCCGCGATTCGTCGTCTCTCGTTCTCGTCTCATCTCTCTCGTCTCTTCTCTCTTCGTCTCCTCTCTCTCAGGGTCACGATCATGGTTGGTACTCTCTCTCTTCTCTTTGTACCGTTTTAAAGTCTTAGACTGCGAATTTGTTTGTTCATGTAATTAAGTTAATTAACGATTTCTTTTTTTTATTGAATTAGTCCTAAATCACTGAGAGTGAAAGATGAATGGAAGAGCGTCGACAGGCGTCGCAACAGCGGCGGTTGCTTTGCCATTGAGGGCCACAAAAGCGGACCTTTCAGATTCGAGGGGGAATCATTTCTTCAAATTTTCGCATAAAAAATTTTACACATAGACACTTTCAGTTTTAAAACGACCGTTGGCGTTACACTGTGACGTGAGTTCATTATATTATATATATATTATATATATAGTATATATATATAAATATATTATATATATTAATTATATATACTTAGTATATAACGTATATTATTATATATGTAGTGTATAATATATATTATAATAATATTAGAGTATATATATATATAATGTAGTAAGTAGCTGTATTAGATTAATAGATACGTATAATATGATGCTAGTATTAGTATAGTAGTATATATATATATGATAAGTAGTAACTGATATAATTATTAATATACTATATGTATAAGTATTGTATATTATTATATATAGTATAAATAATGGGCTTTATCGCTGAAGAAATATGACGCCATAGATTTAAAGAGAAGGTATTGTAGGAAACGAAAGGTGTAATAAGAAAAATCTCGGAAGGACACTGAAAAAAGCTATGAAAAGTCGTTACAAACGGTTCATATTAACATTATTTTTTTTGATTGATAAGAAATTTTTTATAAGTATTGCATTGTATAATATATATAAATGGTTGATAAGAAAACAAACCTTGAGAATGAGCACTGATAATTTTGATAGTTTCACGTCAAGTTGTTTTTTAAAGTTTGCAGGATTCAATATATTCTATATGGACAAGGCTTGTGTAAAGTGACATAGGTAACATCCAGCTGTTTTTCCGAGACCCTGTCCGATAGTATATAATAGAAAAAATGTCGCTTTGGTTTTTTAAGAAGTCGCCGCTTTTTCATTATTTATTTCCCTTTATCAATTAATTATAATATATATATGTAATAATAATTATGAAAATTAAAATATAACTACTATAATAATATATAATATATAAATATATACGATATTGTATTTATATTAATAAAGAGAAATGAATATTATAATTATATGGATATTAAATTACATATTTTAAAAATAAGTATATTATAGAATTAATTTATATATATATTATACACAGTATATATATATATGAATATATATATTTCTGATCCATGTGTCAATGTGGCACCTTCAATAGATTGATGTTTGATGTTGAAGATGTAATTGTAATAAATACCGTTCGAGTAGAAGAGCTTAAGGATTTTTTTTGAGATTTTGTCGAGATTGTGTATAAACAGCTCCTTGGATAGATAAAGCAAAAACAGATGGATTGCTTAATGCTGCATGCGAAAGTGATTAAACTCTTATCCCTGGACTGAAATATTATATACAGTCAGAACAAATGATACCAGTAAGTATATATAGAGAAAATGTTTTTGAAATGCCCTTTCTGAGAGATTATTACAGACTTATTCAACTTTTACGTCAGGAGATATTATATATATATGTTTGTAGAGGAGATGAGGAGACAATATTTCAGAGTAGAAGTATTGCTCAGAAATATCAATATGAACAGAAACATTAAACAGTCCGAGAATACCGAAATGTGGTTTATTCACCACCATTCGGGATTATAGGAGGGCTACTGTAGTAAGCTTGAAGGAATAATGGGACGTATACATTCTTCTGATATTAAAAGACAGTAAAGAAAATAGTTGGGTGGTAGATTTTTTATAACCTTAATAATTTGAATACTAACGAATCAGTGGCTGCAGTTTTGCATTTCAAGATTTGAAATTTATGGATTGAATGTTCGCTAACGGAAGATCCCTAAGTTTGTCACAAATTGATACAACATATGAATTTTGCGTCAGAGAAGAGTTTTTGTCCGCAAGAAATGATTTCTGATTTGTTTGACGGAGTATACGTGTTCGACCAAAATATATGAGGAGAGAATAGTAGCATGAACGAATGAAATGCGTTAAATAGAGGAGAAAAAAACCTTGTGTATATTGGTACTTTCCTTAATATTGTAGTCCAGTTACTTCTTTATCTGATCATTAAGATGTCATTATATGCGCTGTTGGTCTTCCTGACAAATGCCTCCACAGAACGTTCGTTTTCTCATGTAATAGATCTGTCGAGTACCTGTACTGAAGAACACATACAAGACACTTCAACATCAAAACTACAATGATAAGGAATGTCGCTTACTGTGTGGAACCTGTAAACATAGAGATTTTGATCGAAGGACAGTTATTGGAGTTTCGTAGCAATTTAATTAAATCAGGATCTCCAGGCAGTCTGAGATATGAGTTGATGATTCACTAGCGAAAAATAATACAGTGGTAACCCATTGAGAGGTGAGTAATTAATATATGATATATTATGAGTTATAATAGGGTATAGATGGTAGATATTAGCTGTTATAGCGCGGTATAGTATTTATATCGATATATTATCTATATAATAAGTAAAATAAATGTATATATACTAGTATATATATTAACTATATATAATAATATAAATATATTATTATAGTATTGTATATTATAGCTATATATAGTATATACATATATAATATTATAGTATATATATAAGAGTATGTATATAAGTATTAATATATATGGTGTCCCGATGTTTAACGTCCAAGAATCTTGGTCACATTAGCGATGTTGCTTGTCGCTCGTCACTAGTATTGTTATTATTTATGTTCACCACTATTCACGGGTCGGTGTGTTATGTTCCTAAAGATGCCGAGCGCTGTTTTGTGTCTTTGACCTGTTGTTTTTCCTTAAAATAGATGAGAAATTGGGGAACTTCAATAATATTTTCCCAAGAGTGTTATGTAGCGGTTTCAGTAAGCTTATATATCTATGATATATTATATATATTATATATAAGTATTAAAGTATATAGTAGATATATATATATATATATAATATATATATAGTTTTAATAATGATATAATAGTATATAGTATAATATAGTATATATACTTATATATATGTTATTAGAATTATATAATATATATTTGATAAGTATATATATATATACTTTAGATCACATAACTTTCACCCAGTTAATTACATCAAATCATCAACGATTATAGTTTTACGACCTGTAAAAAATCTTTGTTTCTTATTTGTTTTTTTTTAACTCCACACGTGGTCCGTAGTTTTTAGCTTTGTCTATGATCAGAAGTAAACCAAGAACTGAAGAGAGAGGTCTTTTCCATCCGTTGGGGAACGGAATGTGATAATTTAGATATAGTTTGAGTCTGACGCGGACTGGGAATAAGCTTTAATTAGAGAACGATTTTTCAAATGAATCATCCATCGCCTAATCTTGAATGGAATTTTTTCTAGGTGCGTTTTTGCCGACTCCGGATCGAATATAGTGTTCTTATCGGATTTGCGTTCACTTTTTTTTGTGGGTACTGGGGCAAAAATTTGAGCTCTGATGAATATGATATAGTAGTATACGCTTATATATGTATATATAATAGAGAAATATGTAATATTATTCTTATCGTTATTATTATGATATGTAAGTATTAATATGTATATATTATAATGATATTATATTATAGTATTATATACCAGTGTATATAGTATATTATATATTATATATATTATAGTATATAATTAGTTATAATATATATCTAATTATATTATAATAATCGTATTGGTTGATTGCCTTCTCTGTTTCAGCGAGGATGAGTGGTTGCAAAGTTTGCATGTACGGAAGAGAACGTTCTGTGATCACAAATTAATGATGCCAGTTGATGTTTAAACATATTTACTGTTACCTATATATTCCATCATGCTTTGTTTTTGATGCAGTTGCGCTGTCTTGATCGCATTGTGTGTTTATACACGATCACAAAACTCAAGCAGATCGTTCATCTTCGCGCAGCTCATGTTTATAATTCCGAAATTAAAATTGCTAATGGCATAGTCGTTACAATTTGCTACAAAAGATGTCCCTTTTTGTTTACATTCGCTTACAACAGAGGAGATTTATAAATTCTTAAAGAAAAATATTATTTTTTTATAAGAAAGGATTACGGGGACCCATCTTGAAAGCCCCTGTGATTCCAGATTGGGTCGCGCGACCCATAAATTAAGAACCCATGCTTTAACCATTTTCACAAAGTTTTCACAGTAAAAAATAAAAAAAACAAGGAAATAGCTCGATTTGTTATCAGTATTGATATGAAAAACTGGCCAGATTATAAAATTGTATATTAATTTTCAAAAACATGAACTTTTTGATTAAAGTGAATTAAAAATTAAGTAATTAATAATTTAGATTTATAAAAGAATTTATTTGAATTTCAGACAATTCGTTGTTTGATATTTTTGAACTATTTGTCGTAAAAGAATAGTTGAATTGCAATATAATGCAATTTAGATATTTCATAGTAAGAAATTGATTTTCCAAAAATATTTTTTTAAGAATAAATAATAAAACGGAACGTTTCAATGGAAGATTCTTTTTATGAAGAGATTATTATTATTATTATTATTATTATTATTATTATTATTATTATTATTATTATTATTATTATTATTATTATTATTATTATTATTATTATTATTCTCATTTCACTCATTACTAATTACGAATTATATTATGTATCACTATTAAAAAGTATGAACTATTCATTAAAATTTCATATATTATATTATTATTATTTTATCGTATCTATTATTTTATTATTATTATTATTGATTATTATTATTATTATTATTATTATGGATGTATTAACATCAATTTCATCTCATCGATCAGTCCTCATCCGTCACTCATGCATGATACATCATACATCATCATCATCATCGATCATCCTACGGCATCATCATCATGCAATCATCGATGCTCAATGCATCATCAATATGCATCAGTCACAGTCCAATCGCAATCATCGAATCATCATCATCATTTCATCATTCATCATCATCATCATCGATCAATACATCACTCATCATCATCATCATCATTTGCTTTTAAAAATTAAAAAAATAGTGAATGTTGATAAAATTATAATTACTATTTATTGATTTTATTTATTTATTTATTTATTATTATTATTATTATTATTAAGTCAGTTCGCTTTCTCTGGAATTATTATTATTATTTCTGCTTCTTACAATGAAATAATTATGATAATTATTAATACTACTACTACTACTTTGATTCCTTCTTATGTTATCCGATATACTTTATATAATTTGCGTAAGAATTTAATTATTTATATATTACACTTGTAAGAAATATAGTGATTGTAAAGTTGCTTGGATGTATACCGGATTATTATTATTATAATATTAAATATTATTATATATTAAATATTATTATATATTGTCATCATCATTGTCTTGCGACTGACTTCAGGGCTACATTCACATCACTTGCACATGCATACTTGTCGCATTTCTTTATATAATATATATATAATCTATATATATTATATAAACTTAGGTAGGTGTAGTAGAGGAGAAATGGATTTTGTGAGAAAACTCTTCCACAATATTCTTTTTTTTGTTAATATTTATATACATATATATGAAATAAAAATTTTTGAAATGAGGTACCGTATTATTCGATATATCTTAATAATTTTTATTTTTTTTAGATAGGGATAACTTTTTTTTATTTTACTTTACTTTTATTAAAAAGATGTTTGAGGAAACTATTGCATTAATGGATAAGTCGCCTTTCCTGTATTGTACAGGGTTTTAATTTTCCTCATAAAACTCAAGCTTAGGTAAGATTGTTAACGACCCTCTCCTTTTTTTCAGTTTGTAAAAGTAATGATTACTTATTTCATTCTTTGTCATCTTCAATCATTCATCATCATTTCATTCATCATCGTCATCATCATTTGTAATAATTAATAGTAGTAGGTTAATATTATAATTATTATTATTATTATTTAAAACGGTAGACTGCACACGTTGTTATTGGTATTGAGATAAAATTCATTATCAGGGTCATTAGAAACTGTTAATCTATAAAAATTAAGTTTTATGAAGTTCTTAAAAAAAAAAAAAAATATTATGGCCTTACCATGAAAAATTTGGTGTTTTAGTATATTCTATTATTTCAGTTTTATGTGATAGACTTAGCTATAATAAAGGATTCACACCATTGAGTAAAGTATTAGTCCTTTGATTCTGTCATCTAGGTGGTGCATCGGCTGGGCGAGAATAGTTATCAAATTCCAATAATATGCACCTTTTACGTCGACTTGAATATATTAATTATTTTAATGTATCGGCAAGAAAAGAGTTTTCCAGATTCTTCCTTTATAAAAGTCTTCGGTTTAGATACAAGATTTTTTTAGTTCTTATTCATTTTTTTGGTTAAACAATACCTGATATAGTTTAGCACAAAGTTGTTTATGTCGTTCTATGATACCTTTTAAGTGATAAAGACTATAAAATGAAGCTGTCTTTTCCTTTAACTCATCGATTGTTCTATCGCGATGAGCTCATGTGGAAAGGATTTGTATGTAAATGCTCAAATCTGCATAAGCAGGTAGTGATCATTATGCGGCAGTAAGCAACATTGCACTCAACCGTAATTCTAATAAGAGATTGATAGGAAAAGAAGATGCCGAGTATATATAAGAGGTATCTAATTCTAGTACACATAAATAATCTGCCAGTGGGAGGGTTTGTTGCTGGATGGTTGCTGCGGCAGTGACTGCTGCCTACCAAATATACCGTGGTTTATACGAGATCAGTCCCAAGTTGACTAGTATAATCTGTGCTCCATCTGATCCTCGGGATTTTGATTTAAATATCAGCTAATGCATAAGTTTTTTTAAAATGAAAGAAATTATAATTATTGAATGTAACAGATTGATAAATCGTTAAAATTTAGACATTTTTTGTGGGAAGGGGCTATTGATATATCGGACAAAATTTCATTTTTTTTGTAAATTCAACAGGATGCGTTATGGAACAGTTCACTATTAACGGATTCTCGTAGAAAAAACATTCAATGGAACCGGTTGGATAAGTTTTATCCTTTGACATTTTTTTTAACCGATATAATTATTCTGTCTTTTTCTTCACACAATATGTTGTGTGTTTGCTCTTTGAATATTGACCTGTAGCACTGGTGCAGTGATGCAAAGTATATATACCAGTGCTTAGACAAACTGCGGGCCCTATGAACATCAGGAGAGTACTTCTTGCGATCAGATCGGATAACCCTCATTAGGGTTTTGATGTAAAGGAAAAAATCAAGACGGTTCCTCATGGTAAATGGCAATAATATCGTGCTACATTTTTCCACATTTTGAAGCACCAAAAAAGGACTCTAGCCTGAACATATAAAAAGTAAAAATTAGTTTTTTTCGTTTTTTTTTCAATTTATCATTTATAACAATTATAATATAAGTTTTAGCAAATATGCTCTAATTTGGCATTTTTTGGTTCCAATTTACTACAAGGTGGAAGCGGTTCAGTACCGTTACTTTGTGTTCAAATTTTAATTTAATGGTCTTACCCCATTTATTTGTTCATTTTAAAGCTTTGAATTTATTGCAAATACTTATTTCATATGAGGTGAGAAAGTGGTAAGAATATGAATGATTGATCAATATCTTTTATCTTACTTTTTTCTTTTTGTTTTCTTACTTTCAGCTTTCAATTTCCATTTTCTATTTTATCTTAATAGATTATACTTCTATAGACTCAGAATTTAGAACATGTTCTACTGGTTTGCTCTTGCTTATGCATTGGGAGGTCTTGCCATAAAAGAGGTTTCTTGTCTTTGTTTTACTTTTTTATTTATAACCGGAATATATACTAGGTAGCAAAGGCCGCTCCTTTCGCATATTGAAATTGTAACTTTTGTTTGTGTAGACGCATTAGGAACTAGTAATTTTTATGCTTTCATAACTACGACTAGTTAAACTTATTTGGACAAATTCTGAACAATTTTGGACCATTTACTGAGACGGATGATTATGCTAAGTTTTTTAGAGCAGCCCGCTAAGACTTTTAAGAGTCCTTCTGATTTATTGTCTTGTATTGCCTTATTTTATCATTTCCTGTCATCTTCACCTGAACGATCAGAATTCATTCTACAAAGCGATGCACTTTTATCACGATCATCGAATCAATTAACTTCTGAGATATATTCTATTGACTTTTTTTTTATCATTGTCTAATATCAAAAAGGAATGTGGGACGTTGATTGGGTCTACGGAATGCCGTTGCCTATGAGCCCAGGGTGATAATTTTGATTTCTCTTACAGTATAGTCACAAAATTTTGTATCCAGTACTATTTCTACAGCATACAGTAGTCAGGTAGACTCTCATCTTAAGATTCGATGTACTGGTGGAAGTCGGGGACGTCTAGCTTAGTGGATTAGTGACATTCTTTTCACGAAAAGTTGCATTATTCCAAACAAGCCAGCCTCAAATATTGGAATTTATATATGTATTATTCATGCCCATTACTTTCCATCTTTTTTTTTCGTTATTTTTTTTCCATCCAGATAACAATCTTGGTATATATAAGTTGAAATTAACTGGACTCTAAATGTGGTTTTTATATTATTTAATTTTATACTACATTTTCATCAAATTGAGAGTGCACTAAATTGATATCAGAAGATGTATAGCGATTTTGTTTCATAGTTTTGGGAGTGTATTCATGCTATCTAATATAATATAGCCATTATTAATGTTTAAAAGTAAATTATACAATATGCATTATACAATCATATTGCAATGTAATACATAGTAAAATTAGCATGACTAGAGCTAAGATAGCCCTATATGAAACTGCACATATTACTGGTAGGCAGCTGATGCAATGTCCTATTCATACCAATTATCAAATTAGCTAACGTAATTATTAGGCACTTGATAAAATATAAGAGAAAGGTAGTTTCTGCTATTTTATAAAAATGCAGAAAATTTGCGAATATTTGTTTAATTTCACGTGTATTCTCATCATTTGAAAAAAAATGTTATGAAATATTCTGTCAATAGTGATATCATATGTTAGCCTGGCTTTAATTATCCTTTAGTTGTAAAAAAATGGCATGGTGTAGTGAGGAAAAAGAAAAGGCGGGCTTGAGAAAAAAACACTTCAAGAAACAACGAAAAAAAACATGAAAAAACATGTTATATTTCGATTCTACGGATAACGTTAGATGATTTGATAATTAAAAATTGCACTTTTCCTAATTGAGCATGTTTTTTTTATTCATGTTGACGCATAGATTATATGATCGACTTTACATTTGTTCCTTAGCTGAATGTGATCTGAACACATGCCGCATTTTCTTCGTGGGCGGTACTTTTCTCTGGTCTAATTTAGAATAGGACGATTAGTGAAGGGGTCTGGAATGCTCTATGCATATAATCATTCCTTCGTTAATCAATAAGTGCCTCCTTAAAACACTCTGATGTACGGTATTATGCATAAGGCCTTTAGGGATTTTTATAGGCGCTATACTAATTTTCTTAATCAAGTTTAACCGACTCGTTTATCGCTGAAAATTAAACGTTAATTAATTTAGTATCCTTATTATATAGTCAAGTATTTAGACATGATAACAGATATTTATTAAGTTTTAATAAAAAGTTATATTTAGTTTATATATATGTGTATTGGTGTTCAAATTCATTTACTACTAGATTATCTGATTTGGTGTGAAAGAGCAATATGACGAAGAAGTATATATATTCATTTTATAATCTCTATATCAGTTATTTGTTCATTTCTATATTTCTGTGACCAAATTAATTGCCTCTTGGTGGGCCTGAATCACTGCCGAGTCTGTTTCGCCAGACATACATTGTCGAATATTTCTAGTGCCATCGAAACCCAAGCCCACGGATTTCTCGGGATCCCCAGTTCTTCGGTCGTGACAAAAATCGTCAATGGCTTTCTCACATGGTTTTTTGTGTCAAGCCGCTTTCAGTTTCTTACAAAGGCCACATAAATATCCTGCTTTGACTTCATCGGGAACTCTGTCGAATAGCCCAACCCTATGGATAAATTGTTCCTTTTCATATCAGCGGTTTAATCTGCTAGTAAGCTATACGCCCACACGTTTCCTTTACCTTATTAACGATGCTTTTCCTTTATAGTTAGTACCACATAGAGAAATGATCTCATTCTGAATCTTAACTGATTGTGTGGAATTTTTCTTCCCCTTTTTAAAATGGTTTTTCAATGACTGATCTACGGCAGAGTATAAATGAAGATAATTTTTTTTAAATTTTCTTTTATGAATTTTCTTTGAATTTTTTTTAATTTGGATGTCTACCGGCACTTCCTGTAGGAATAATCTTGCAGCTTCAAAAAGTTTTTATTATGGCCACTCTGTGTTTGTATGTCCTATACAAACCGCATGAACAATCTTTATATTTAGTGAAAGCTCTTATTATTAAAGAACCTAGGACTCCTCTGACCGAACTTTAATTTTGGTGGAAATAAAAAATACAAAACTTGCAAATGCTCCCTTTTTAGACGCCTGGAATATGTCAGCCAAGGTGAATATGTCTCCAACCATTCAAATTGATTTTCCTCTTTAAGTGGGTAGATCCTTTCCCCCAAACCTCCCCTGGTCTAGGACTTACTCCCAGTGGAATCCAACACCCACCCTTTTACTCAATATCCAACTTTTCTCTTTTTCACTCCCACCATAACCGTCGACAATTCCATCAACTCCTGACACTCGTTCCAACAACGATCTAGACCGAATGTCTTTTCCGTGATCATCTATCTGAACGATTTCTTTTTTTTGCTAGCTCCGTAAATCTGGACCCCATTATCTATTGAATACTTATCGTCGAGTTAGTGCTTATGGGTTTACCTGGGTTTGTTGGGTGTCTTTTTGCAGCAGTTTTCGTTGCAAAATTATGAGCGGAGAATAGGATAAGAGGAAACTCTGGAATAAAAAATGGAATGGTAGAGGCGATTTGGGTGAACTTATAGTGTAGTCTGAAAAACAGAGAAAAAAGATACCACCAGTATATAAGCTTTTAATCCTTAAGAACTGGTACACAAGAAAAGCGCATATTTTCACTTCCCGACTTTTTTCGTCCATCACTTTGACGGCCAGCTGAGACCCCAACACCCCACGGCCCAGCACCATCAGTACGATGTCACAATATGCGTATCCATGTAATTATTTTCAGGTACACAGGACGTTCTTAGCGTTCCTCTATTTCAGTAAGAAAATACTGCATGAAACAAATTCACAGTAAATAATGCCTATTAGGTAGAATTATACTGATATGGAACTCACTAATTATTATCATAATTAATATTATGATTATTCGTAAAAATAAATAATAAAATAAATAGAACTAGTATTATTGAATAAGAGTGAGTTGGTATTATCATCTTGAGTGTAGACCATATATATATTATAAAGATATAATATTATTTATATATTGTACTAAATTTTGTGCCCCACTACCATCAATATATTATAAAAGTAAGATAAAAATTCAAGTTTATTTAAATTTTCAGCAATTTAAAAGTAATATAATTATTTTTTTAGGCCGACTAGTGGTAATAATAAAGTTCTTTAGAAAAAGCTTGTAGTGTATATGTAGAAGGCTTTCTTTTTAATAAGTGGGCTGTTGATTTATGGAATGTTTTAATTCAGAATATATCTCATAATAACTCGATTAAAAACATCTAAAAAGAAGATATCAGTATATGGTTGTATGGTGTATGATCAAGGAATAGTGCAATAAACCTCGATAAATTTTAGAAGATCATTATTGGTTGTATAGTATGCTGAATTTAGTATATTGAATTGTACAAAACAGTGAATTTAGTAGACTGTACAGTAGACTGAATTGAAACTAGGTTTTGAATCCAAATTCATTTTGAAACTCTAGCACTTTGATTTGACAATTTTTAGTTTTTGCAAATAATTATTTTGTTTCTGCATGTTAAATATTGATGAGGATTTTTGGTATGGGTAAAATGTAATTGTAAGTTTATAGTATAGTTGACAATATTTTTGTTAATAATTTAACTTATTAATTAGCATGTTGCATGAATAATTACGAATTCTTTAGTCATATCTGGAATGGAAAACTGCTTATTCATATCTAGGACTGGACACTGAAAGATATTGGTATTTTAATTCTGTTTGAGTAACTAAGGCAGTAAGGCAGTCTTGATAAGTCCATGTGGCTTATTTTGTATAATTTTGTAACTTTATATATATATATATATATATATATATATATATATATATATAAATATATATATATTTATCTCTATGTATTATTTTTTTTAACTTTATATATTTATATATATATATATATATATATATATATATATATATATATATATATATATATATATATATATTATATATATATATATATATATATATATATATATTTTTTTTTTTATATATATATAATAACTTTATATATATATATATATATATATATATATAAACAAATAGTTATTATGGGCTCTCTCATTCTGATTTAGCCCATCTTATCTTAATACAACATAGATTTTCACTCCGTAATCAGGTGGAAGACTGATTTCCCTATTTGAAATACCCATTCAATTGATGACCTCTCAGGGTCATCTCTGTCTAACACTGGGTCAAAGGGTCAGCATCAGGTGTAAAGTTCAAAGAGATTTTTTTTTTTTTTTACATAGAAGGCAAATGAATTTGGTTGATAGAAGTTCTCGAATGTACTCTAATGAGAATGGTATTTAGGATTAAAAACTGTAGCAATACCTTTATTTACCTTTGAATGGTGCTAAAAGAGTCTGAAATGAAGAGCAAATATGATGGAAAAAGATAAATGTAATAAAACAGAATATATATAAAAAAATATATATATATATATATATATATATATATATATATATACAATATATATATATATATTTATATATATATATATATAATATACTATATATATATATATATCTTATATATATATACCGACATCTTCTATAACCATATACCAGCTAATAACATATATGCTTTCAGCAACAATAATATATATATATATATGTATAACTTTTAACAACAATAATAATAATAATATATATATACATACGGTATATATATATATATATATACTTCTTTATATATTTGTATATATAATAGCAATAACCAACTAGCAACCCAACTCCTTACAACTGCTATATACTTTCTTTTAATAACAATATAATACGGTATATATATATAATAATAATATATATACTATATATATATATACAGTATATAACTGAATTTTCCTCAAAAGTCTCTGGAAGGGCGTGAGGAGGAGTCAGAAACATTATTAAATTTTCTACAGAGAGAGAAAAAAAAGAAGAGTTTTTAGTGTCTGACAAAAAGATTTTGAACAATTTTGGGACGCATGATGTTCTTGAAGTTAGAAAACCGACGTATTTCTTGAAGGCATCTTCACTGCTACCGATAGAATTAAACCAGGGTACATGTGTTTATAGTAGTACGGAAAGGAAATTGAATGTTGTTCCTCTATGCCAGAACGAATTACATTGGTTATATACATTATGCACATTATTATAGACCAAGGGTCTCCAAACCATTTAGCCTAAGGGCCACAGTGACTTCTCCACTAAGTTCCAAGGGTGAAAACCTAGCTAGTATATAATATATAATAATTTCAAAGGAAAGAGAAACGACAGAATATTCTTTATTTTGAACAGAATATTCTTACGACAGAATATTCCTTATTTTGAAGGATAGATAAATATAATTAATCGAAGAATATAGAATAACCCTTAGAGTTAGGAAGGTAAATATATATAACTAATAAATTTGTAGTTTTGTAAGAGAGATGAAGTCGTAAAGTAGAATATATGTTCAAATTAAATATAAATATTTTTTTCAAAAATATTTTTTGAAAATATAATATTTATATTTAATTTAAACATACATT
>JABUQX010123614.1:32500-42500 GCA_015478945.1 Trachelipus rathkii | reverse complement strand
GATAGATAGATAGATTGTAAAATTGAAGGATACATACATACATACATACATACATACATGCATACATACATACATACATACATACATACATACATACATACATACATACATACATACATACATACATACATACATACATACATACATACATACATACATACATTGGTAAGTAGATGATAGATAGATAGATAGATAGATAGATAGATAGATAGATAGATAGATAGATAGATAGATAGATAGATAGATAGATAGTTTGTGAAATTGAAGGAGATAGATAGATAGATAGATAGATAGATAGATAGATAGATAGATAGATAGATAGATAGATAGATAGATAGATAGATAGATAGATAGATAGATAGATAGATAGATATATAGATAGATAGATTGTGTAATTTTAGGATAGATAGATAGATAGATAGATAGATAGATAGATAGATAGATAGATAGATAACTAAGTGGATTATTAGAGGATAAGTTAAATAACTAATTACAAAAATAAAGAGACAAAAAACCTATTTTTATACTTCCAATACGATTATATATATATATATATATATAATATATATATATATATAATATAATATTAATAATAACGGGTATAAATATATATAAATATATATATAATATATATATATATAATATAATATATATAATATATATCTATTTATTTTAATATAATATATGTAATATGTTTTTATCATATATAATAATAATATATATATATGTAATATAATAACATAATATATCTTTATCTTTCTTCTTTCTTCTTTGCTCAATAATAATATACATATGAAATATAATATATATGTATATATATATATATAACTCTAATAATATATATATATATGTAATATAGCAGCATATATGTGCCTATAATATGTATATGTATATATATACTGCTATAACATATATATATATATATATATATATATATATATATATATACAGGGAGTTGACATGAATTAAACCAAATGAGCTAAATTCCAAC
Organism: Trachelipus rathkii; assembly: GCA_015478945.1. Taxonomy (NCBI): domain Eukaryota; kingdom Metazoa; phylum Arthropoda; class Malacostraca; order Isopoda; family Trachelipodidae; genus Trachelipus; species Trachelipus rathkii. The sequence continues at coordinate 41,509 of JABUQX010123614.1, read as the reverse complement.
TAATTTTTTGTTGTTGTAAAAAAATCATATATATATATATATATATATATATATATATATCTTTCTTATATATATATATATATATATATATATATATATACTTCTTAACTATATATATATATATATATATATATATATATATATATGTATAAATTATTGCCTAATTAACACTAACTATTCACTTTCTTTAAAGAAAAAAATTACAGAACTCAGAACTATTGAACTACTCTACTAATCTTAGTTAGATGTTTACTTTATTCTTTTAAGTTGTCATATTTTTATAATTAGCTCTATAAATTCGAAATGTATTTTTTACTAATCTGAACTCTACACTTTTCCTAATCTGCATTCTACGCTTTTACTAATCTGCAGTCTAAACTTTTACTAATTTCAGTCTACACTTTTACAAATCTGCAGTCTCCACTTTTACTAATCTGCAGTCTACACATTTACTAATCTGCATTCTACACTTTTACTAATCTGCTGTCCACACTTTTACTTATCTGCGTCTACACTTTTATTAATTAATCTGCGTGTATTTTATTTTTTTAGTGAATAATAAAAAATAATTTTATAGAGTTAATTATATATATATATATATATATATATATATATATATATATATATATATATATATATATAATATATATATATATAATTATATATATATCTCAATATATATATATATATACTAACATATATATATATATAATATATGTATATATATATATATGAAACTATATATATATATATATAACAATATATATATATATATATATAACCTTATATATGCTATATATGCTGCTTATATATATATAACTATATATATATACTGCTGCTCTTTATATATATATATATATATATATATATATATATATATATATAGTTAATATAGAGTTTATAGAGTTAATTATTAATTATATGTAGAGTTTATAGTTAATTATAAATTATTAAAGATTTAATCATTCTGTGGAGCTTTTGTAATTTCTTCACGACACCCCAGTTGATTGTTTTTTATAGGGGTATTCTTCGAATCTCTATGGGGTATGGGGGGGTATATCTGGGGTGGTTCGCCTTATTCGGGTTCTCCTCCAGTTTCTTTCGATCCTTCTATTTTGCTGCATCAATGTATTTATATCATCGCCATCCCAAAGGACACTGCTCTCTCTCTCTCTCTCTCTCTCTCTCTCTCTCTCTCTCTCTCTCTCTCTCTCTCTCTCTCTCTCTCTCTCTCTCTCTCTCTCTCTCTCTATTGCAATGAACGCTGCTCTTTTAAACTCTCCTATTGCGTATCTCCTCTATTGGGAAACGCTAATGAGACATGACTTTGAACACAGTCTCATCTTTTCTCTATCTAATAATCTGTCCACAGACATAATCACTATGCTCAATCTTACATGTATCCACTGGTAAAGTCTGGAACGCATTCACTTTATCTTTGCCATATTCAAATGCCGTGTTGCGGAACATGTCTAGCTTTAAAATAGCTCTGGCCTGGGAATTTCACCCAATTCTGGAGGAATTTTCACACCAGAGAACATAATATATATATATATATATATATATATATATATATATATATATATATATATCTTATATAGAGAAAAAAATTTAAATATATATTTTTATATTTTTTTATAATATAACTATATATATATAATATATATATATATATATATATATAGGGGCGAAGAATTAAGAATGTTCCAGGCTTTAGCGGTTAAATACATGAAAGTGTGAGAAAAAGTTGAACAGAGAAACCATGAGATTGTGAAGATTAACTAGTAGCACGTGCTTTCCTTATTGTACGTGGTGTACAGTTAATGAGGTTCGGAAGTGCAGTGTATGTTGTAATAGAGACAGTATAGGTATAATGATACTACAGTTGGATCACAAGAAAAAGATTTCTATAGAGGAAGCGAGAGTAGGAGAATTGATAAGATGAAAAGACCTATAAAGTCTTTATCCTTTCGTGAAGGATGTGTGAGTGTGACCACCACAGATATGTGATGCAGGATTTATAAAAAGGGGCGAACAACTTTCCTTAAGATGATGGGATGAAGTTTCGAATAGTACACAGAACACTCACCTTTCTCTCTCTCTCTCTCTCTCTCTCTCTCTCTCTCTCTCTCTCTCTTTCTCTCTCTCTCTGCTTGCTTGGTTCTTGTTATACATCGTAGGAGCATATGATCTCTCTCTCTCTCTCTCTCTCTCTCTCTCTCTCTCTCTCTCTCTCTCTCTCTCTCTCTCTCTCTCTCTCTCTCTCTCTCTCTCTCTCTTCCAAGCCCATCCAAGAAAGATCAAGAAAAAAGGAACTACGAAGAATATTAAGAAATTTCAGATATGTGTTTTTAAAGATTATTTTATAAAGATTTTGTAGATTTTAAAGAATTTTAAAGGACACAACACACTATTGCAATTAGTAGCCCCTATTCAGATATTTAATAAATTATCTTCATTGCTGTAAATGATATCTATAGATATATCGAAATTTTAAATTGTATTGTATTGTATTGTATTGTATTATAAAATTCCTGTGATATCTATAAATATCTATAAATAATATCTACAAATAACTGATATTGCAATTTTCCTCTCTGACTAAAATTTATGAATTGATTTGTATAGTTGTGTGGAAGATTTTGTCGAGTAGAGATAGATGAATGAACTGAAATTTCCAAACAACTATGCTAATTTTTATTTTACTAAACTAGTAACTTTAGACAGGGAGAGGTTATTTACCTCAATACCACCTTCCTTTCATCCACTATTTGTAGTGTGGTTGGTGTGGTTGAGTGGAACATCTTACAAATTCATCGGCAGAAAACAGGATAGTAGTAGTAGAAGAAGTAACAGAATAAAAATAGAATAGGATGTGGCAAATATATATATATATATATATATATATATATATATATATAATATATATATATATATATATATATATATATATATATATATATATATATATATAATATAATAATATAGATATATATATAATATATATATATTTATATATATATATATATATATATATAACCTTAGCCAATAACAATAGCATAATATATATATAACCAACAACCTTATCTTTATATAACCATAGCATGCTAACTAACCTCTAGCCTTTCCAACAACATATATGTAATAATAATAACCAGCATATATGTATATATATATATATATATATATATATATATATATATATATATATATATATATATATATACCGTACGCTTAATAATCTGTTTTAACCAACTAACTATATATAATATATATATATAGCATAACATAATATAACTCAACAACCCAACAACAACCTTATATAACTGCTGCCCTATATATATTTGTAGGCAGTGGTTGGTGTGGTTGAGTGGAACATCTTACAAATTCATCGGCAGAAAACAGGATAGTAGTAGTAGAAGAAGTAACAGAATAAAAATAGAATAGGATGTGGCAATATATATATATATATATATATATATATATAACCAATAATAACAATAACATATAATATGTAATATATATATATAATAATAATATATATATATATAAGAAATATATATATATATATATATGTAGCATATATATATGCCTATATATATATATATATATATATATAATATATGTATAATAATAATATATATAATATATAATATAACAATAATAATATATATATATATATATATATATATATATATATATATTCCGGTATATATATGAATAATAATGTTTATCTATATAATATAAATGTAAATATGTTTAATATATATATATATAATAATAATATATATATATATATTATTATTATTGATTGTGTTGGGGGACACTTTTGTCCCGCTTGAGCGGGGTAGTGGTGCGTACAGCCTCCCTCATTCCCACCCCCCTCTGTCTCGCCCTCACCCACCTCCTCCACCCTCTATCCCTCGCCAACATCATACCCTCTTCCTCCCCTCCCTCATCCCTCCCTCCTCCAACATCTCTTTATTCCATCCATCCACCTCCCTCTTGGTCTCCCCCTTCCCTCTCCTTCCTATCCCCTCCGCCTCCCAAACTCTTCTTACCACTCTTTGCTCCTCCATTCTCACTAAATGCCCATACCATCTTAACATTCCTTTCTCCGCTCTTCCCACCAGACCATTCCTCCAATCACATCTCTCCCTCACCACCCTATTCCTAATCCTCTCCCTTCTGCTAACCCCACAAACCACTCTCAACCCCTTCATCTCAAATACTTCCAACTTTTTCCTAGACCTGGCATTCAACCCCCACGTTTCACACTCATACAACACCGCTGGAACACAAATTTTTCAAACATACTTATCTTAACTTTTTGTGACAGATCCCCCCTTTCCATATTTCTCTCAGATCACTCAAAGTCCTCATTCCTTCACCTATTCTATATTCTATCACCTCCTTCATCCCTCCCCCTTACCCAACTCCATCCCCTAAATATCTATAAATCTTTTACTTCTTCAATACTACCCCCCCTCTAACCTCTAACTCCTCCTCCCTCTCTTTCTTCCCACTCCTCAAACATAACACTTTACTCTTACCTGGATTTATTTTAAGCCCCTTTTGTCCACACATTCTCTCAAACTCCCTCACCAAATACCTCAGCCCTTCAGCGTTCTTCGCCACTAGCAGTATCATCCGCAAAAAGTATCATGTTCACTTCCCTTCTATCATTCCTTTCATCAATTCCACCCCCTCCCCTCCCTCACCATTCACTCTACATACACTCTCCATAAACAAATTGAAATAGCTACGGCGACATTACACACCCCCGCCTCCAATCCACACATCGTCCCAAACATCTCACTCTCCCCTCCTAACACTCTCACACATTCTACTATTCCTATAAAAAGCCCTGATACCTTTCCCTAAATTACCCCACACCAATTTCCTCCAACACCCTCCACATTTCACCCTATTCACTCTATCATATGCTTTCTCTAAATCTGAAAAACACCCATACACTTTCCTCTCTATACTTTCTCCACAAGCATCTTTAGTGTGAACACTTGAGGTCCACACACCCTCTTCCCTCCCTAAATCCTCCTTGTTCTTCCCCACATTCTCCCCCTCCGTTAAACCTCTTACTCTCTCAATCAGTATTCTTCCGTACACTTTCCACCACACTTAGAAGACAAATACCTCTATAATTTCCACATTCCATCCTATCCCCCTTTCCCCTTATACAGGAGACAAACAACCATCCATCCAATCCTGTGGTGCCTCACCACTCCTCCAACATATGTTAAATAACCTATGCATCCATTCCTCCACCCCCTATACCTCCCTTCTGCAGCATTTCCATTCTCACCATCCAGACAGGACTTCCCTTTTTTTCCTTTATTCACGGCCCTAATAATTTCCTCCATTGTATTTCACCCTCCCCCTCCCTCCCCACTACATTTCCCCTCCTCACCTCTTGCATATCTTCCTCCCCCAACCCCACCCCTTCATTTAATGGTCCACTAAAATACTCCCCACCTCTTCCTCACCCTAACCTCTCCTCCTATCCAGTCCCCATCTTCCCCTTAATTCTCTCCCCCAACCCCTCCTTCTTCTTCCTTTATTAACCTCTTTCCAGAACATCTTATTCCCTCGTTTCAAAATTTTCCGTCACTTTTTTCACCAATCCTCTTTTGCTTTTTTTTTTTTCCTCTCCCTCTCCCTCTTTGCTTCCACTCTAACCCTTCTATATTCCTCCCAGCTATCTTCTCTCCTACTTCCCAACCATTTCACATAAGCCTCCTTTTTCCTTTTCACCACCTCCTTCACCTCCTCACACCACCATTCACTCCCTTTCCTTCTGCTTGCACCCACCCTTTTTACTCCACATACCCTTCTAGCCTCTCCACATACTGCCTCTCTAAATCTCTTCCACTCCCCTTCCACCTCCCCAATTCCCATCCCTCTCACGTTTCTCCACTTGTCCTCCATACCTCTCCCAAACTCCCTCTTACACCCTATCTCCTCCAATTTTTCCACCTTTATCACTTCCACTCTCCTCTTTTCTTCCCTTTTCCTAACCGTCACCTCTCCTCCCACCCTTATCCTGGCAATTACCAAATAGTGATCTGATATCCCCCTCCCCGCCCCTCTAAATACATTTACATCTAATAATCTACCTCTATCCCTCCCATTTACACACACATAATCTAGTATCGCCTTCCCCCCCGTTATCTCACTCTTCCATGTATACTTATGATTATCATTTTTTTTAAACCAAGTATTCCCTACTATCATTCTTCTTTCGACACATAACTCTATCAGGCTTTCTCCATTATCATTCCTCTCCCCAACCCCAAAAGGACCTATTATTCTTCCTACCTCCTCCCTTCCCACTCCTGCATTCAAATCTCCCAGTAAACAAATTTTTTCATTTACCCCGAAACTTTCCCAACACTCATTCAATTCTCCCCAGAATCTTTCTCTCTCCTCCCCCTCTCTCGCTCCATTCACTGGTGCATATGCACATATAAAGACCCACATTTCCCCCCCGAATTTCACTTTTACCCACATTATCCTAGAACTAACCTGTCTACACACCCTCACCTTGTCCCACATCTCTTCCCTCATAACTATTCCCACCCCTTCCCTCGCCCTCACTCTCTCGCTCACCCCCGATACCATACCTTTGTATTTTCCGAAATCTATCTCCCTCTTTCCCTTCAACTTCGTTTCTGTTATCCCTAACACATCCAACCTTTTTTCCTCACACATCAACCCCACTTCCTCCCTTTTCAAATCCTCATTTACCCCTCTCACATTCATACACCCCACCCTAATTACCACTCTCCTCCCCATCTTTCCCTACTTCTATATATAACTCAAACAGGCTGTACGCTTTACGGGACCCCCCCCCTAGGTACTTCCCAACTCCTAGGGTTACCACCCCGCTCACCAACCCACAATAACAATAACCAGATACGCTAAAACAATATAAAAACAATAAAAGGTTAAAACCCACACTACCAGTTTATATCTATTCCCCCACCCTCTTCCCCCCCCCCCTTCCTCCCTTCCCCCCCCCCCCTTTCCTTTTCCTTTTAAATTCCCGTTAAAACTTAATTATCCATTAAAAACCTTTATTTACTTATTTATTTATTTAAAATTCCTTAAAAACTGACACACATACGATATATAAAATTTTCAATAAATAATACCTTACCAATGCAAACGATTAAAGTAACTATGACAAACAATAAACAAAATATATCTACTTTACCTACCACACGAACGAACTGAGATTTACAGTTATAATATAATTGTCTATTAACGGTATTAACACCAGGAATAACTGGATTCTTACTCACAATGAACCCGAGATTGTGAGCAAAATAACTAGCTTCAAAGCGGCCTATTTTTCATATATATAGCAGAGAGAATAAATATTTTATTTTAATACTACAAAATTGCTCTAAACAACAATAAATTTACGAAAAAAGTGTCTACATATAATTATGAATATATATAAATATGACTTAAATAGTAATCTTATTTTTCAATATAATAAATAAAATACTCAGACAACGAAATTAATAATGAATATGGGATTCTATTCCTCAGAACGTGCGAGGCCACGTGGTGCACAATACTGACGTCATCAGCGACTATGGTAACTAAGCCAATCGGAAACAAGCATATATTCCACTGTATAATATCCCACTTGAACGATTTATTAATATCAAATGGATAATGCCTATATTATATTAATAGAAAAGAATATAATATTTAATATAAATTATTTACTAAAGACAAGTAAATATAATTTGCACTTATAGTCTTTTCTGTATTACCAAAATACCTGATACATAAGCCTTACATACGATTTTTCATAAATACGCATTTAAAAATTTTCCTCAGAAAAGCATTTTATTCTGTAGAAATCTGTATGCAAAAATGCAAAAATGGAGACGAAATTCACAAAGATGATGAATCTTTAGCCATTAATGGAAGTAGAACAACTTGTAGAATTTTTCAATCGGTCGTCATTCGATCTCAATCGAAGAGAAAACTTTCCCATCCAATAGAACTCTACGTTATTACAAGTAGAATAATTATTACAATATAGCCTACAGAATTTTCCGAAGCTACTTAGACAAAATTTTCTGTAGCCACAATCAACCAAAATGTCCTCAATCACGCTTGAACAAAATATGTCCTGATGCGGCTTAGCCAAAATTCTTATCTATAAGTCACGTTTGCCAAAATTTTATCATATATATAACTTTCCAATATAAATATTTCTTCTTAATAAGTATTCAGAGATTACAATAATTACTTACAAGCAATGAGAGATTCTTATTTTTATTTGCATAAGTAAGCATTGACGAGTGAGAGAGCGAGATATCTTATAAAATTAAAATACCTGGAATTTTGTAGATTAATCTGGCTACAACTTACGGTCTGACATAAGAAATATTATAAAACATTTACTAATATTTCGAATAATAATATCTTGGAGAGCAGTTCATTCGCTCATAATAATTACAGAGAGATCATAAAAATATTCACTTCTTGAAGAATATGCGAGAATATAATAGCTAAAATTATTCACTTTTCTGTGAATGACGAGAGGATAAATTAGAGACAATGTATATATTTAGATCACTTGCTAGATCGAAGATAATGTAAACAAATAAACTTCTTAAAGATAAGATATGTGGCTTGATCACATATAAGATTAATGACACTTGTGTTTACAAAATATCACAACACGATGAATCACTAAAAACTCTTAGCATCTGTGTCCAATCTTTCGACGGAGCTCGATTTCGAACAGACCTTACTCTCTCAACTCTCAACTCTCAACTCTTTTATATATATATATATATATATATATATATATATATAACTGCTTATATATATATATATATATATATATATATATATATATTAACTATTTTTTTCTCTTTCGATGCTGCGATGCAGGTGTATGAAGATATATTTGGTATATCCCTATTTTTTATTAATATAATTATATAATATAATATATGTATA